>VZRI01008503.1:5081-79308 GCA_013397515.1 Upupa epops | reverse complement strand
CAGGGGATTGAAATAAAGAGTTTAGACAATGTAGTAGGTGACATAAGCCTTAGTGTTAGTTAATTAGTAGTTAAGGTAAAGTGATGTTATTATTGTGTGGAAATTAGACAATTTGTAGTATCAAAGACATGAGACAATTTGAAAAATAGATAACAGGGCCTTCATTGTGATGAGGACGTAAGAAACAGGCTTCAGACAGCTTTGTGGTTACTGGTTCATAACAGCCCGATCTTCTTGCCAAAATTACTGAGGAAGACTGCTGCCTTCCTCCCAGGAACCCCAGCCCACGACCACCAGGTGTTACTGCGCAAGTACAAGAAGGAGACCTACATTAATGAGTTCCTAGAACTCATTTTAATAACTCAACCCATATCTCAGAAATGTGTATGTATGATTATGTCTTTGTTTATGTCTGAGAACATCCAATATAATCACAACAAACTCGTTCCTTGGTGAGCATAACTTTGGAGCATGAGCTCCCACGTGCCCGCCAGCAATAATAAATTGCTTCATCAAACACTCTGCCTGGAGTCCTTGATTCCTCTCCGCACATCACACTGCCACCCCCTGCTGTTCGCCGCAGACTTCTGCCTTTGCCTCCCCTGGAGCTGCCGACTTACTGCTCCTCGCCCCACTGGAGTCTCCCTTTCCCAGGCCGTGCCATGGGAGCCGCTACCTGAGGAAGCCACTTCACAGCTTGCTCACTGCCGCTTCGTTGCAGTCGCTTTTCCCCATGGATTTCATCCACGCTCCAGTGCTCTACCTCTTGCTGCTTCCCTGACATCCGATGTTGACCCTACTGGGTTACCCTTTCAGGTTTTGGGGGGGTGGTGGGTTTTGGTATGGGGTATGGGTTTTGGGGAGGGGAATTGCCTTTGTTTTTTTAGCATTGTTATTCAGTAATCATTCTTTATAAAGTTATCTATTTTTTCACTTGCATTCTGGGTGTCCAACCTTTTTTTCCACATAGATCAGGGGGAGGAGAACTCCTAACGNCAGACTTCTGCCTTTGCCTCCCCTGGAGCTGCCGACTTACTGCTCCTCGCCCCACTGGAGTCTCCCTTTCCCAGGCCGTGCCATGGGAGCCGCTACCTGAGGAAGCCACTTCACAGCTTGCTCACTGCCGCTTCGTTGCAGTCGCTTTTCCCCATGGATTTCATCCACGCTCCAGTGCTCTACCTCTTGCTGCTTCCCTGACATCCGATGTTGACCCTACTGGGTTACCCTTTCAGGTTTTGGGGGGGTGGTGGGTTTTGGTATGGGGTATGGGTTTTGGGGAGGGGAATTGCCTTTGTTTTTTTAGCATTGTTATTCAGTAATCATTCTTTATAAAGTTATCTATTTTTTCACTTGCATTCTGGGTGTCCAACCTTTTTTTCCACATAGATCAGGGGGAGGAGAACTCCTAACGAGGTTTCTCTGCCCCCCAAATTTGTTCTGAACCAGGACACTGTCATAATTTCAATATAACTTTCATGTGCATCATATTGTTCATAAAGAGGGCAGATACATTAATGCTTGTAAGTCACGTTCTTTCACCTGAACTCCAACTGACATTTCCCAGTAGAGTAAAAACTTACAAATAAAGGAGATGGCAGGGATTTCCTGAGCACAGTGTGTTCAGGCAGCCTTGGAAATGAATCCTGCACAGTTGTTCCTAAAAGGAGCAAGGATGTAACTTTCAGTGCCTTACTCATTGACCTTTCAGGCAGTTGAGAGTTATAAATTCTTTGTCTTCTGCATTGAGTTCTAAATTTTGAAACCAAATGAAAAACATACAGTGTGATAAGGGGGTTAGAGATGCATAGATCACACTCCAGCTAGGGCACTGAGGTGGTGATAATCCAGACCATTGAAAAGATTCCTGCTGATTCCCATAGTTCATGCATTTAGAAGACAAGAAATAATCTCTGTAAAACAGGGAGTGGGAGGTTACCAACTACAAAGCAACTGCTGTTGTTCTGTGTCAATCACTTCACTCGTGGCTGCTGCAGTAGGACTCTGCCCATGATGATTTAAGTGACAGCATCTGGGGAAGCCTTAAAAGGACTCCTGACGGTGTTAACTTTATGGGGTAGTGCCACACCTGAGTGGAGCTTGTTTTCTGAGAAGCACTGGGTAAGATGTGAGTGTTTCACCAAACGCAGTAAGAGCATTAGTGGAGCTCTGGTTGAAAAATGCCAGAGTTGTATGGAGATCTTTATAGTGTGTTCTTGCTGGTTTGAGCTATTCAAAAGATAAATCTCTATGCCTACTTTGTCCTGTAAACCATGTGTTGCTTTGGTTGGGGTTTACTTTATTTTGGTGTTACCCTTCAGCAAAATTTGTGAGGAAGCTCCTGGGTTGTTCTGGACAGTATTTGAATACTGAGATAGGCAAATACAAGCTGCGGTTACCAGTGTATCTGTCTTGTAATGCTCAGCTTCTGGAGCTGTTGCAAGAGTACCCCCGTTCCAGCACCTGTGTTGCAAGAGCCACCTCTTTGTCCTTATTTTTCTCTCCAGTTCTGCTTTTGTGTGTACTTGGTGTCTTTGTTAGGGATCTAAGCTTGTGTTATCTTTTGAGAAGCAGCTCATCATCCCAAAAATCAGTTCTCTCCCCCCAGCACTTAAGGTGGCAAATGTGAAATGGAAGAGCCACGGGCAGGTAAAAATTCTTTTTTCTATGTGGAACAACCCTAAACAAACCCAAAAGCTTTTGTAACTGGTCGAGAAGTGCTGTTTTTGAACTGGGCTAGTTTGCTTCTATAGAAGGGTTCACAATGTTTTTTTGTTCTCTGCCTCACTATTTCTTCCTTCTTTGGTTTCTTTCTACTAAGAATATTAGCTGTTTCTGGTTCTTAAGACCTGAATTTGTGTTTTTGTCTGTAGAATACCCAGAGTCTGAGTAATTCACAAGATGAGACCTACTGAGTGTGGGTAACTCGGCTGTGGAGGCTGTAAGAACTGCAGGGAGAAGATGAGGCCTTTGGCAATTTGTTATTTATTTGAGGCATTTGGAATCCGTAATGGCCCCATTAAGAATATGAACACAGCTGATCTGTTCGCTGCACAGTGTTACAGGGAAGTGCCTTTACAGAGAATTTAAGCGAGGGATGGAGTAGTAATTGTGTCTTACTGGCTTGACTTTTATAAACCTCAGCTGTATTGGTTAAAGAGATTGGTGCAGTTACACCAATTTAATTACAGCCAAGACTGGATCTAGGGTTTATGTGATGTCCTTCCTTCACAGGAAGGCTCTGTGTGGGTGTAGGAGCTTTCACACATACATTCAGTTTCTGAAACTCTAACTGAAGAGAAAATTGCTGTGAGCTGCCAGGTGCTGTACAGATAAAACCTACTTGGTCAGTAGGACCAGCACTTTTTCCTGGATTTGGTCCAGAATCTGGCTACTGTACTGTTAGCCCTCCTGGACTTCAAGGGGAACTGCTGTTTTTGCTGTAGGTCAGGACCACCGTTGTCAATGTAAAACGGGGTTTGGCATGGAAGTTCTATGTTTAAGTCCCAAATTATCTGCTTGTTGAGATATGTGTTGTGTTTCTGGTGATGATGGTATGAATATGCAACCCATGCAAGTTGTGGTAGGTAGTTCCAGAGCCATTTACTAGTGGGAATGTGTAACATCAGATGGGACTCCTAACTGTGAGTATTCTTCTAAAAATACCGCCCATAATTCTGCTGCAGCCTTCCTGGTCTGCATGTGTAAATCTGACAGAGCCATATTGTTTGCTAGCTACAACTGCCATATTACGTTGATTCTTCTTACTCGCCTGAAAAACCATAACTGTTGTATATTCCAAAGAGACACATTTTGGGAAAAAAAGGAGTGTTTAAATTGCCCATTCGTTTAACAAGTGTTACACAGTGAACTCTATTTTTTCTGTTTTAATTGGGGAACTTTGGTAGCAGAAAGCTGTAAAGTACCAAGATTCCAAGGCAACTATAAAATGCACAAAGTCTGAAACTGTATGACTGTCGATGAGTCAAATGCTGCAGAGGAACCTTTTTACACCCTTATGTAGTATCTAATTTTATATTAGATATACCCAAGCAAGCTAATTTAGTTCTTTCCTCATTTTTATGTTCATCATGGATCAGCAAAAAACATTTTATGGGGAATAAACTTTTCTTTGGATCACTTTTATTCCTTTGTCATACAGAGTGTTCACACACACAGTGGACATCACGGGTTGCCATGCCTGAGGCCTGGCACACAACGTAAGGAAGTGGAGATGACGTGAGCTGTATGTTGCAGACTGAAATGCTACTTCTGCTTGTGTTCTGTCTGCAGAGCTGTCTTTATTAGTCAACCATGATGTTTTTAAGCCTCAAATGTATTTGAGGGTCATTGTGTACTGGAACAGGTTGTTTAGGGAAGTGGTTGAATCCCTAGGTGTGTTTAAAGCTTGTGTAGGTATGGAGTTTAAGGATGTGATTTAGGGGTGAGCTTGGTACAGATGGGTTAATGGTTGGACTCTGATCTTGGAGGTCTTTTCCAACATAAATGATTCTGTGAATATCTGTGTGGAGCTGTTGAAATTCCTTCTGATTTTTTTTTTTTACTGCAGTTTATATTGAAATTAAGTGTTTTAATAGGGTATGTACAGCAGTTAGTTTTGCTGCACTTCAAAAACCAAAGCTGTTGTTAACTGAACTCCATACAGGTATCAAAACCTTGTGTCAAGACCCATTTAAAACATTCCTACTTGAATTTTTTTCCAGAAAGTGACGTCTTGTAGATATAGGGTAGCAAGGCAGAAAGCACATTTACAGCTGTCTAGTATGACCTATCACAGTGTAAGCTATAGATGATTCTTTTATACTCAGCTCATTGGTACATGGATGTCTACAGAATAAATGACCTGGCGTCACTCAAATTCAGCTTAGGATGGCCTCAGTGCATATTTGTTAGAAATGAAGGATTTCTTTGTGAAGATTAAAGTTTAACATCTTCAAAGGGAGGAAGAGAGGCAGCTGGAAAAAGGGAAGCAAAGCAGCCTTCACTGTGTTAAGTGCTAATGTCATGATTCACAGTATCTCTGCATATAGAAGTTTTGAGATCAGCTGCTCTGCGCAACTTTACAGGATGGAATAGCAGGAAATTCCTTTTAATTATTTTCCTTCCAGAGCTGAAGGTCTAGATCTCTGCCAGCACGAGAAGATCGATAAGGAATTGGTGAACATACCCCCCCTCTCTATTGTCTTCCTTCTGGCACGGATGCTGTTCCCTGCTTCAGAGATGCTTTGTTCAGACTGTTAGATAAGAAAGACCTGACTTTCGTGTTATCAGGAGCAGTAGAGTCTGACCAAGTGCAAATAATATGAATGATCCAGCACAAGAGTATCCCACTATAAAACTATAGGAACCAGTGCTGTGTAGAATAACAGCAGTAAGTTGGTTCACTGAATGGAAAGCAAGGCAAGAATAGCAGGAAAGAAACTGTTTTCTTCTAAAAACCACTTAATATTGAGATTTACATTGTATTTCAGCTGCAGCTAATTAAGGCTAGCTCCTGGTAGCCACTATTTTCTGCATTAACAGGAAGAGAGAAGTGTTCATCAGGAATAAAATTATCCATGTGGAACTGGTAGGATTTGTAGCCCTGGCTCCTTTTCAGCCTATTGGAAAAAGGGTGTAGCATGGATACAATGTGATGCATCTCATCCAATTACAGTCCTCTGTTTTCACTTAATTTGTGTTAAAACATCTGCACTTAACTAGTGGAAGGCACTGTGACAACATCACCAGGTGTGGCCAAAACCCCACACATTGCTGCTATAAAAATTGCTGTAATGTTGGCTCTCAGGTAACTCTTGCTCCTGGCAGTATGTGGTTTTTTTGTTTTGCTACTTGCATTTCTGTTTTTGGGGAAGAAAAGTCACAAATTGACTCAAATTGAGCACAGAAAGCAGAGTGCTTGGAAGATAAGTAAAACCCCAAAACATTAGAGATGTAGAGGAGGATATAAGGATAATGTATCTGTGCAGATTAGATCCAGAGATTTTCTAGAGTTTGCTCCTGCAGAGGCGAAGATGGAAGACAAGCTTTAAATGGAGAAACAGAATTAAGAAAAAGAAACGCAGTAGAGCTCAGCGGGAAACGAGGATATACGAAGATGTTCTTACAATGCAGAGAGAACTTCTAGAAGAAGGTTAACTAGGATAAAAATCAATTTATCTAATACAATATAAGAAATGGCAGTCTAAGCTTAATTTTCATGACGGATTTCTTAAGCACTTGGCAAGCATATATGGATTTTTACAGGCATTCTGTTTCAATTTTATGTGCAAATGTCATTTGGCAGCAGTAACTGAAGTACAGCATGATTTTCTCAGTTTCTGTTTGTTATTTGGGTTGCTTGTCACCGACTTCTGCTTTTTTTATCAACATGTTAACTCCTCAGTTGTCTCAAATTGCTTCCTTCAGTTTTTGACTTATAGGAATGTATATCTCTTTGGATAGGCATTTATTAATGAAATGTGAAACCTTGAGGGAAAGACGTGATTGGTTTTGACCAGAATCTTATTTGATATCAATTAAAAAAAATAATGCTGCTGCAATGTAGATCAATCCATAGGGAGCCAATGCTAAGTGTTTCTCTGGACACTGGGAATTTTATTTTATCAGGAATTATATCTAACATAATATACAGTATAAAAATTATATCAATCTAGATGTGATTTACATAAAGAGAAGCCAAACAGAACCGCAGAGGAAGTTTTGGATTTGAGATGCAAGCAGTAAAGGAAAGCTGTGACCCTCAGGAGTCTGAGAGCATTCACTATATGATACTGAGCTGGCAGGACTGTGGCCATTGAAATCCCAGTGCTTCTAAATGCAGTGAAGTTCCACTGTTAATGGAGGAGCTCAGGATTTTATCTGTTCCCTAAATTAGTTAAAATTGCTAACATTCACTCCCAAAACCAATTATGGGGCTACTTCTGAAAAAGGGCTAGTAGAAACTTTCAGAAATTATTGTTTTGGATTGGCTCACACTTGAAGGTAAGTGTCTTCTGTATTTCAGACATTCATAGGTTAAGTTAATGGATTGAAGTTGCACAGTGAGCCAGTCATGAAACTAGATGTCTAGTACGCTGCAATATCACTTGGACCATATTTTTCTATCCATATATATGGCTGTAAAGAAGTGGAAGCATCCCCCTGCCCCAAATATGCAATCCGTTATAGAAACTTCACAGAAAGCCAGACAGAGCGTCCACCATGATCCTTTAAAACTTTGGTGCAGAAAGAAGATAGATCAGGCACCTATGTATCCCAGATTTGCACACTAGTCTCTGGAGCACCTTTTTCTTCCCCTTGGGTTCTATTCTGCTTCCCACACAAATCAGGGTGAAAACTCCAGTTTGCTGTTACCAAGTCTGTGTTAAGTGTTTAAGGTCAGAATTACTCCTGCTCTTGAGTGAGGGTTGCCTTTTGCTCTAATGGCATGATGTCTTTAGCCCCATTCTAACCTAAATATATTTTTAAAATGCAATTTCCCAATGTGTACAACATTATTAGATTAAAAACCCGTTAATTTTGATGCCAGTAAAATTACTTTAATATTTACTTTTTCTTTAATCAGAGCCAATTAAGAGCTATGATTGAGTATCATGGAATGAGAAATTTGTCTGCCTCTATCTCAGAGAGCATGGAAATTCAGTGACTTGGAAAAACAAGAGGAAATTGAAATCAGAATTTTGGTCTGGCAGACAACAGTCTAGACAGGTCTCATGTATCAACAGAAAGATGAGATAAATATTAGAGGAATATTATTCAGCCTAAAACAAGCTCCAGCCGTAGCTGTTGGAAGTGGTGATTTTATTTGGAGCCTTGTAGAAGAGTTGTGTAGTGAAGAACATGCAGCCAAAGACACACGATTCATTTCACAATGAACCCTAAGTGCCAGGTACTTTATTACCTTACACAGGGAGTTACTTCCAGAGGTAGTAAATTTTTCATTTGAGCTTCCTTTGTTGGCTGTAACTCCTTTGATTTCTTTCTTTAATCAAATCATACACATTTTTGGCTGTTTTTCCTTTGTTCTATTTAAGCACTCACAATCTTTTAGTGGTGATGAGCAGAGAAGAAATAAATGCCTGACAAATATATCTTGGCAACAAAGCCAACTACAGTAAATCCTGTGACTGAAATGCCAGGTTGTGCTCTGAAGGATATTTATTGCATTGAGCCACCCCAGAAGACAGGTCTGAAACCTCCTGTCTCCCCTAGAATCCCAGATTAGCTGCAGTTATCTAGTAGAGGAGAGTTCAGAAATAGATGTTTTTCCCCTATACATTGAATATCTAGTTAGTAACCTTTCTGGCAGCCTATGCAGTTGGAACGTGCCAGCACTATTTCTGTAGTTACAAGTCTCTAGATCTAAGTTCTATCTCATGCTCTATCTACTATAGTTATCTAATCATAAGACAGCCCACATTCATTATTGTCACCATTTATCTTTCACTAAGGCAATGTTTGTTTAGTGCTGCTTCTGTTCCTACTCAAACCAAGTGTCTGTTGACTTTAGCAGACAGAAAGAAAAAGATAGTAATTCATCTCAAAGCAATAAAGAAAAAGCAGTCATAAGTAGTTAATAATAACTTAAACTCAGGACTTACTACTGAAGGTAAGCTTATAGCCTTTGTTATTTAACTTAGTTACCCTCACCAACTGGTGATGTATATTATCTGAGAAATGAAGTGTCTATCATCAGCACACAGGTGATAAAATTCTCAAGTTTGCATGCTGAATGAATTTGTGGTAGTCTTGATTTTTATTTTGATAGAGAACTGTTACCTTAGAGTCAAGTTTTTAATTGATAGATGAACCTTACTATTCTCATTAATTGTTGGCAAGTAATTAAAGACATTTTGAATAAATTGTTTACGTTTTGGTTGTGTTCTAGGATAAATGATTGCTTGAATTACTGATTTATGAGAGTGGGTGTGTTCAGATTTGTATTCATAGAAGTCTTTGATCAACAGCGCAGTTAGCTAGGGAGAGGGAATTATCTTAGACTTCCGATGGAAACCTAACCGGTTTTTTATAACTGGTCCAAAAAGGTTTGGTTTTATGTTCCCAAATCACATTTTCTCTAATGTGGAATTATTCTGATAATCTGGGAACCTAGAATCTGTAAGATTGAATACTGAGCTGAGCAGAAATTACTTGCTCATCTATTAGTGAGCCTAGGACCATGGTGATCACTGAGTACCAGATTAACTGTCTTCTGATGTACTGAGGAAAATTGCAATGCATTCTGTGCTAGGTGAGTGTAGGAGATTTCTCAAGACAAATACCAAGGCCCCACAATAACTTCCCTCTACATCTGTAAGGTGCAGATTAGGAAACTCATTGCTAACCATGGCTTTTGCACTTGATTGCTGAAAATAGTGTAGTAGAAATACCACATCCCTGGATCTTTAGCTTCATTGATGCAGTGTGAATCAGTACCGCAGTACTAAAGAAACGCTTCTTGAGCGGTTGCATGTCCTGATGTAAAAACCACTGCCAGCATAACACTCAACTGTTGGAGGGTCCTCAGACCTTCCTGAAGACAGATCTCTATTTTCAGGCTATTTCAGGACTGAGCTGAAGTATTAATTTGGCTTCATACCATAACGAATTATTCAGTATCATAAAAATTAAACTGCTGACTGAGAGTTATTCTGAAGAGATTCTAGGCTACAGACTACTCTGGAAACAAAGGTTACAGGGCATGACTTTAAAACATAATGTCTCATTCCTGGAAGAAAGGAGATTGAACCCACACCATTGCCTTTTTTGATCATTTCCTTGTACCATGTTGCATTGAACTGTTCTATAAAAGATATAAATTGACTTTAATTTCTTTTTATAGCAAACAAAGTTATTTCTATTATTTGCTAATTTAACTTATAACTATAGCTAGAACATTTTCATTTAATAGCAAGATCACAGTGGCATTACCTGCATTTTAATAGTAGTAATAATGTGCTGTTCAACACTGTCTACTAGTTAAAAAAAGAAAGCTGGTGGAAAGCCTGACTTCAGTGGCATAGCCTGGTGAAAAGCAGATCCTACAAATATTAGCATTACACGTTTTCTTTTTTTTTTGAATATGTTATTAGTAATCTCAGAGCTACAATGTGGCATGGTGGTGTTCTTTTCAGGTGTTTAGGTAAGCAGACTAATAGTCTTATACACTCAAAGCAGAGCAGGGGAAATCCCAGGGTGGGGTAAAAGTAGGGATGGTCAGACAACTTCTTGCCAAAAGACTAGCAGTTCTTGCAAACTGAACCAGTGCTAGTGGTTGGACAGTAGCTGCCTCAGGACCTCTCTGTTCTCATAATTGTCTTCTATTCCTTGTGGTTTCATCTGTCACCGCTACTGTCAGTTCGTTGCAAACTGTGTTTTGGCAGTGGAGTTTGCTCTTCAGAAGACCGTAAGTAACTCGGTGATTTATAAGAACAATTTACTTAGCAGTTTTGACACAGTGCTTTGTAATTAGATGTTGGTTTAATTTTCAGTTCAGTTCAAGCAATACTCTGTCCTTCCCAAATCCTGTAGAAATGTATGAGCTAAAGACTTTGTTAAATGAGAGAGCTCCATTTCCAGACAATAAGATGAAGTTCATGAGTTCAAGCTGGATCTGCATTACAATAACTGATAACTATTTAATATTTGACATAGCATGACCTACCTCATGAAAAATAATGGTCGTGTGAAGAGTACTGAATGGTTAGTTCACATGAAACACTAATTTCCTCACAGGTGACTGGACTGGGGAGAGTAGGAGATTAAGTTAATGAAATTAATGAATCTTGTAGTGAGAATGTCTTTACCCCTTATGAGGTGTATGATCTGTATTTTGCCCCTTTAGACATCCCAGGTATATCTGTTGGTGTGTGTGAGATGCTCAGATGCAATGATAGTGATTACCCTAAGACATTTAAAAAACATGATAAAATTTATCTCCCCTATAGCTCTGTATCATAAAAGGTTGCAAGTTCAGTGTTAACCTTCAAGCCAAAGGATTGTTGTGAGATGCTGTTGCTCATACATCTTCTTGTAAGAAAAGGTGGACCCGTCCATAACTTTACCAGTAAAGCTATTGCCAATGAAACATTTTAAATCATATAAACACAGGTAGTTTGTACTTTCAGTTGCTTCCTCCCTGCTAAGTCGCCCTGATATCCAATGGTGACTGGAAATTTGCTTGGAGTACAGCTCGCCTGTTATTACATTAAACTTCAAGGAGTTACCTTCTGTCTGACTTTGATTCTGACACTTCATTACTAAATTTGCAGAAGCCATCATCTCTGGCACCTTGGAATGGAGCTGTATTTACTCACTTCACATGTGTTACCATGTTTGTAAATTTTGCATGTGCTGAGTGAAATACATATTAAGAATAATTCTCCAAAACTGTGGAAATAAGGGCTTTTTAGGTGCTTTATTGCTAGGCTTTGCTAGCTTAGGAGTGCAACAGGTCAGTTTTCAGTTTTGCCAGCCTCAAACAATGACCTTGGGCAAATAATCTTGTAGTGATTGTTTTCCAGTTGTAAAATGAGACTCTGCTTTCTGTCACCTGTCTTCTAAGTTTTAATACTTGTGATATATGCAGCATCAGTTTTACAGTCTAAATCCTGTGGAGGTCTCCAAGCACCACTCCAATGCAAGTGGTGAACGTTGCTTTCTAGTGTTGGCTTCTTTTAAAATGATTTGAAGCATTGGCAGACAGCACTTAGTGCAAGTCAGAAAGGATCAGGGAGGGAGGCAGAGTTGGGTATAGGTGCAGAAGTTTTTAGCAGGTGTCATTTTTATGGCAACCTTTGTTGCAGTATATGACTCTACTTGTCACATCTGATAAAGCTGCCCTTTCCCCTCTTACAGACACAGTTACAACCAGGCCATGAGCTTGTATGGTGCAACAATGGCTATGAAGTCAAGATAATGAGTTGAAATAGTTAACTTTCACAGCTAAGATGGAGGGGCTCATTACCACAGGAGATATAAAAATTTCCCGCTGAAATATGAAAGTAATCTTTTTTTTGTCATGGAGAAGCAGTTTCGCTATCAATTCTGTTTGAGAGAGTAAGTGAAATGAAATAAAGTTGATGTCTTAGGGTTCTACTAAATTCATAAATGAAAAGTAAAAAAAACCCTGTTTTGTGTCATGTGCATGTGTGACATCTTTGCTGTCACTGCTCACTGTGAGGCTGTTGAGGAAGAGCAGTGTTCCTTGGCAACATTCTGTTGAAGAGCTTAAAAAGGAGTTTGTATTGTGGTTTTCCATTACAGTTAGAAGATGCCTTAAATGCAAGGAAACCTCGATGCTCCATGGCTCGACTGTCTAATGCAGGGATGGTATTGAATTGCTCTTGTAGGTGCCCATCATCGAGTGGCTGTGACTTTATAGGCTTTAAGTACCATTGTTGTCACTTCAGAACCAGTTCTCAAATATCCATGAAATGCTCCACTAACTGTACACATGGACATCGAAATAAATGTAAGTCAGAAGGTAGCAGAACTGAGGTTTCTAGCAAGAGAATGAGCAGAAGTTAGAACTTTTAATGCAGATATTAAGGTATTTATAGTATTTTCATGTTTTAGTTCTGTTATATTCTACTTCTGAGGCTGTTTTGTCTGCACCCCTATAATGCAAAGGAGTTTGATTTCAACTTTTCATTGAAAAAATGTGATTAATTTTTTCTAACTAAAAACATCAAAGCATAACTTTTAAGAAGCTTCTGAGATTTTTTAAACTATTTCTTAATTAACTCATCTGCAGTGGGTTAAAGTGATGCTTGGTCACATGTTTTGAGACCTTTAGGAGAAAAGATAGTAATTGGAATTTAAATGTTAGTATTTGGGAAATGATGCTCTCATTCAACACTTTCATAATGCATTTCCTTTCATTATTGGTTTAAATCTTCTTATTATACAACAGTCCTAATTGGTCTTAAATTAATTCTCTCCTGTGGATATAAGAGGGAGCAAAAGACTAAGGATTATACATTTCCGATTTCTGTCTTTATTTGCATTTGAAATCATTATGAAATGAAGGATTTAGAGATGCTTTACTTGTCATGTTGGATAAAACTGCCTGAGATACAGCTTCCCCTTCCAAGACAGCCCACTGTTTTTTTTTATGCATATTAAGATAAATGCTCTCAAACAGTTGTCAGATTAATCTCCAGGATTAAATAATTTTTAATGGCATCCCTTCACTAATGACAATAAAAGGTGGTGCCTCCATAATAGTTTTATGCAAATAAACGTGCTTTGTGTTGCACTGAATGACAAATGAACACAGCCAGCTACCTCATCTCAGATAAGAGCAGGCATGGTTTTGCAAGTGCTTCCCCACAAATACAAACCTTGGTGTATTTGTGCCCTTGTTTTCAGTCTGCATCAGCCAAAAATATGTCGAGAAGGGATGAGGTGGAGAGTAATTTGAATACATTTTATTGTGAAGTCCTTAGGTTCACCCCTAGGGATAACCATGTCGATTAGATGCAAAATAGAAGTCAGTAATGTGAAGGCCCCTCTAACCTTAAGCACTATGAAGTCATCCTGGGTGGAAAAAGCTTCCTTCTGCAGAAGGATTCTCTGCTGTTCCACAAACCACATGCAGCTGCTTTAACATCTTAAAAGAGCAACACGATTAACTGAACATACAAAAAGGTACTTGTTGAAACAACATCTTTATATTATGGTAGAACCTACACAACTACAATCAAAGAAAGGTTATGCGGGAAAATTGAGGCAATTTATTTATGATTGTGTAATGATAGAATTGCTGCTCTCTGCAATTTATAAAAGAACAACATTTGCTGCTGAGCAAGCAGTGGCTGATTTTAATGCAAGTTACTGGAAACAAATTTTTTTGTAAATTAGTGAGTAGCCTAAAAGACTGGTAAAGAATACATTGAGTCTGTTTGTCAGTGAACCACTGACTGATGAGTTTACTTGAGTAGTCCCAAACTTCCCTTTTCCAAGGATGAATAGTATGTTCCTCATCCAGACTCTGTTCCTGTCCTTTCCAGTACATGGTTCTGCTTTCATGGTGCTTCTGAAAAGAAATTGGAAAAAGCACATGCAGCAAACACAAAGGCTATTCCTGCATCTCAACCATTTCCTTTCTTTCAGTCAATGAAGATTTATGCAAACTGTAAAGATTTCTGCATCTAAGAAAGTGCATGTAGAATAAACCACTTCTAATGACTGAGCAAATCCTCAAATCCCATATTTTATCCACTAAGAGCAGCCATTTGTGATTTGTCTTTCTGTACTACATGAGGTTTGTTGCAGAAATGCCAATGCCTAATTATTTGTATAATTTCCATCAATTATATGGATCACCTACTAATTACAGATAACTGGGATATTTAAAAAGGATGATCATTTTCAGATAGAGTTAACTATCTTTTAATCGTCCGTACCTTTTAATATCACCTACTGCTGCTGAGCTCTCCCCAGTCTGTAATTCCAGCAGCACTTTTGATTTTTCTATCTGCTAAGTATCTTGAAACTCTTCTACTGACTTTTCTCTAATAAACACTGCTCTCATTAGTGGCACAAATTTGTACTGGTTAGGTCACAGAAGACAAGAAGCCCTCAGAACAACAGTTGGAAAGGAAGCTTTGCAGTTAATTTCAAATGTTGAAACAGTGGATACTTTTTCTGCTTTTATGTCCATTTCTAAAATTTCTGGGAAGGTTAGAAGTGCTCCTGTAGGGGTGCCTCCTGCTGGTACTAGGATCTCAAGATCTTTAGTCAGTTTAGTCAGAGAACATAAAAATGGGTTGTTGTTTGGAGGCATAGTTTTACTACTTCTTCTTGGGTTTTGTAACATGGAATCCCAGTAGAGAGCACTTTTTAAGAGGGGAGTAATTTTGTTATTAGAACATAGAGGTTGTTCTTTTTTTGGTGAAGGCTTTTTGTTGTCTGCCTGAGATTAGGAGATGAAATGAGAGTAATACTGAGAACAGCATTATATGGTTTCTCCCTCAGTTCTGTCACTCTAACGAGGACTGGGCAAAAAAGAGGAAATGCCAGAGAGAAGCAGCAAAGTTATGAAAAACTTAAGTATTTCTCTTGGAAATTTCTCAAATGTTAAAAGTTCTACAATTGAAGATGTTATAAAGGAATAGAAGTAGTGAGTGAGCTTTTGCATTTCTTGCCATGATTAGAAAATATAATTAAACAATATGTGGTAAATGCCAGGAAAGGTGGGGAATGCAAATGAAGTTCTTTGATTAAGCAGTGCAGTGTTTGATCCAAAACTTGATTCAGCAGAGCACTTCAGTGTAGGCTTCAGTCCTACTGATTTGGAATGCTATCTTGTGCAATTAAATGTGCATTAAAGTATTTTTCTGTTAATATGCTCTTGACTAAATTGAGGGCAAAAGGACTGAGGTGATGATCAAGTTTGGAACTGTATTGCCTGTTTATATAGTTAATGAAAAAGTAATCTATTTTTGATTGTCAAAAGAAGAGTAAAATCCCACTTATTGCTTTAGGCTGAAACTGTTTCTCCCACCAAAATAACATATTTCAGCCTAATGATCAACTTTGGATGGTCATGCTCTTCTGGGGTGCTGGAAACAATATGATTTGAAACAGGATGCTGACTCTTTGGCCTAATGACCATACTCGGTAGGGTCCTCTCTGAGCTTGTACAGTCTGAGGGGAAAGAGAGAAAATGGAATGAATGAGGGGTGAAGTGGTAAAAGAATGGGGGAGCCTGTGGTGGGTAAAGCTGCCTTGTGGGCTCTCTAGGGTAGTGGTTCCTTCAGGAAATATACCCTCACTGTCCTGTGTGGCCACGGCATTGGGATCTGCTCCCTGTGTACTCTCCATCTTGTCATCTGGGGACTCTGCACCTTCTTCTCTGGGACTGGCTGGAACCAGCTGTATCAGTCACAAGGCAGCCCCTCAGCTCCCTTCAGTGGGAGCCCATCATGAAGGTAAGGGAGTAAGGTGGCCTTTTGGAAACCATATTAGATTCATAGATTAGTTTTGGTTGGAAGAGACCTTCTGGATCATAGAGTCCAACTTTTTCCTACCCCTACCATCACCACTAAAACAATGCAACATCTGCCCTTCCCTTAAACACCTACAGGGGTGGTGACACAACTGTCTTCAGTGTTCCAATGCTTGACAACCCTTTCAGTAAAGAAATTCTTCCCAACATCCACCCTAAACCTCCAGTTTAGCAAATTGTAGATTGTCCCGGATCGTTGTACAGGGCTTTTCCTGAGAAGGGATAAATCCCATATTGGCTCAGGATGGGGCCTGCTCCGGTCTGCCCTGCTGGGAGGAGGCACTTAACTGCTGCTAGATATCAACTGGAGCATTAACATCTTCTGTCACAAAACAAGCTGTTTTGTCATCATCCCCAGGTCTGACATGAAGGCTTCAAGTGACAGGGACCTACTCACAGGGTGATTTTAGCAGTAGGAGTAGGAATGTGTTCTTGGAATGAGTCTGACTTCTGTGTCATATGGGAGGCAATAAAGATAAAAATATTGCTTGTGTTTTGCTTTATTTGAGATGAGTGTGTTCCAGAAAACAAAGTCTGGAAAAGGATTCATTAAGATAATAAGCTCTGTTTACATCAAATAAAGCTGAGAATCAATTCTGTTTGCTTTTAGTTTTGTAATGGAAATAGACATTATTTTATTAGTCAAATGGCACAATTCATTATGGAGAAGATCTTTCTCCATGGAGCTGCTTTATTACTCTGTTACACTGCTTACAATTAATCCTAATGGAGAGATCAGACTAAAAATTCATGGCTTCTTGTAAACTTTTATAACCTGATGATTGCTTCCAAGTGCCCAGTATAATGACATTTGATTTAGAAAACAAGATTTCTAAACTCCATTTTGTGGAGCACAGTCCAAACCCCTTGTTTTCCTGTGGCACTGATGGACAGTAATGCCCTGGCAAAGTGTTCCTCCTTGCAGGTGCTTGGACCAAGAGCATTGCAAGACTGAACCACCGAAGATCTCAGCATCTAGGGCTGTATCTGATGAATCTGTTTTAGCCATCTACTAATGTGGGTAGAACCTGTGTGGTTGCTGCTTAAACCAATGGAACATCGCTGCCTGGTTATTTGATCTATGCAGACACCTATAGGATGGATTAGAGATCTGTCTTTGAAGCTGAATTAAAGACTGCTATTAAGTTGCTCACCCTCACTTCAGCTGCTCTTGAAAGACAGATAGTTAATGGCAGATAAAGGGTGGGGAAGATTAATACTATATTACCTTCATCCTGTTGACCTTGATATGTCCTTCCAGTGAATTGAAATGGTGGTTACTTTTGCAGTCAGGAAGGCTGGTGTTTCTGGAGTATCATCATGCAGCAGCTCCACTCAGGCGCTGATAGCAAAAATCTTGTGATATATTGTGAAGTGCTTACGATAATGTCTGTCTTCTCTTATGCCAATAGGGTGGGAGGACTTTTATGAATCTTTCAATATTTTGATCTAATTTCAATAGTGAATATATTTATTCCCTTAATGGGAAATGTAATGCATTGGGATGGCTTTTTTACTAGGACATCTGCCAGGGAGTGACTCTGGCTTAATGCTAGTGAACAGTAATGACTGTTGCTTATTGGGAACAATGTTAGCAAATGTTCTATTTATTAGAGATGTTTAGTGGTGATCAGTCAGACTTTGGGAGTTAAATTAGTCAGAGAATTGAGATTGCTACATCAGATCTACTGTTATGCTAAATAAACTTTACATGCAGCAAATACTACCAGGCATTATTCACGATGACATTTTACTGTCTGGAATCATGTATAGGTTTCTCTGGCCACTTAAAAAGTATTCCTTATAGTTTCTTGGTCTGAAAAGCCTCAATTAAGTGGTTGGGAGGATCAAGGCCAGGACACATTATCTACTGCCATTGTTTAAATCACTATAATACTGTTTTTGGGTATTTCCTATGTGACTCCCAGGCTAATCAAGGAACATTTCATTTTGTTTGTCTGTGCTGAGCTCATGTTTTTTTTCTGCAGTATCTTGAGTCTGATAGTCACGCCGGTTGGGGCTGACTAATAGAGTGTACATCAAGTGTGTTTTGGTCTGTCACCACGTTTCTCCACCACAGAATTGATGGGATGGGTCTGTCTGGGCAGTGGGAGAAAGAGAGAAGGACTTGTGCTTTTGGGAGGTAGTCAGTGCTGGAAAAGAGTTGCTGATCCCAAACTAAAGCTAAGCCTTGGGTATCTAGTGTGTTACATAGACTGAATAAAAAGTTTTGAATTAGTAGAATTACAGCTTGTGAGAGTAGAGAGACATGAAACTCAAAAATTTTAAGATTGTGTTGTCTACAAAACTGTCCCTTTTGAATGTGTAAGGATCAATCATCAAAAAGAAACTTTTAAAAGCATGGATCATAGAGTGTCTGTGAAACTGTAATGCACACAAAGGCTGTAACAGCTGACTGAATGAAGCTGCCACTTCATTTATCCCCAGTAATCCTATTTTACATGACTTTGAGTAATTTCCTGTCCTGTGCTTATAGCATGAGTGAAGGTAACATCTGTCATACTGCCTTTTCACAACACTATACTTTGTTATTTCCAGTATAGCCATGTAAAAACAAGCCTGAGGAGTGGGAAATTCAGTGCAGCTGACGGGCCTGGCATCTGTCCTGCAAGTCTGGGAGTCTAGTTGGGGTACTCTGGTACAATGATCTGAAGAATAAGGTTTGCCCTGCCTGCCATCTCTTATAAAACAGTGATAGAAGTAATAAACAGCCAGAAACCTGCTAGTATTGTACTTTAAAAAAAGCTGTTCATTATGACAGCTTCTTTATAAAGCTGCTCACTTTCAGCAGGTATTTTTTTGCGGTTTTGGATGGTGTCCAGGCAGCTAAATAAAGAGACCACAGCAGAAATCTATTGACAAATTGTCTTTTATCTGATTTGCTCTGTCAAATCACTTGTGTTCAGAGGTGGCTAAAGAGAAACTGAGAGGATTTTGGAGGGCAGAAAGATAGGGCTTTAGCCTGAGGATTCTGAGAGGAAAAGACCCTGTCTAGGTCTGAGTGGAGAGTACCTACCTGACAGAATCTGCTGCTCCTGCTTGCCTCTGGTCAACATCTCAAAGGAGAAACAAAGATGTTAGTCTGGGGTGGGGGATACAGGATGTTGTTCTTGTCATTGTCATTTGTTCCTTGTGGTGTCAATGCTGGGCCTGAATGTGATATTCATCTCATCCTCGAAGAGGCACAAGGGATGACACGGGCAGGAGTGGAAGGGAAAAGGGCCTTCTCTATAAAGGAATCATGGCATGGCTCTTTTTTGTTGGTATTTGGGTTGAGCTTTGGGAATTGTTATTTAGGGTTAGATTTATCAGTGGTTTAGAAATTCTTAAAAAATAACAAGCAGTGACCAAATTTGAGCACTGAGGGTGAGTGCCCCTTGGCTGGGCAACAAGACTCCTCATTTGTCTTGTGTCTCTGGTATCTTGGGCACTTCAGCTTTTGACTTAACATACCAGCAGGGTTTGCAGCTGTCTGCAGCTCTGGTGTGCGCAACAGTCAGGATATGAAACAAATCGGTCATCCTTAAGGGCTTGTTTCCTGATGTTTTTTCCTTCCATTCTGGCAGGCAGCCTTAGGAACTCTGGGCACTCTTACGGTGTGAAATGACATCGTGAATTTTTTTCTTTTGACTGTGTTTTTCTGTCTTAGTGAGACAGGAGACAAAGGGTGTAAGAGGCTTCTCTTAAAGTGGTGGATGCAGCTGTGCCTTGTATGCTCCGTTATTAGTGTTCTGATAATCTTAAATAGGATGACACCATACAAAAGTGCCACAGATTAGAAGAAAATTGTTAGCCCCTACTCGTAATTACAGTGCACTAGTGAGGCCTTAGATATTGTGAGAGCTGTCATTAGTAATAAGGGCGTACCCATAAGAATGAAAGCCAAAACTGAGGGTGTCTTTTCTAAGAACGACTTACTACAGTGTTTTTGTAGGTATTTCTGCAGTACCTTCCCAGCATTGTGGCAGTGGAGATGTACAAACACTGCACAGCCTGAAACAAAGAGCTGATGTGAGATTCTGAGAATACCACAAAAAAATAAAAGCAAAAAGAATAATAAGAACACACTTAAGGAAGAACGATGGCAGTGATGCAGTAGTACCATCCCTTCAGGATGACATTGACCAGAACTGTGTATAGTACTTTTTTATGGCGATACCACAGTTGAGATAAAATCTTATGCTGAATTCCAAACATTTCAGTGTGTGGGGAATCAGAGATCAGGTAACTTTTTTCTTATTCCAAGCATCACTTCCTTCTGACATTCTGACTTGACTCTAACTTCAGCAAATCACAATCTGTGCTTAACTCTTGCTGTCTTTTTCTAAAAGTTAATAGTGATACAGTGAGAGACTCATGTATGATAACAGATGTTATTAAGCAGTATTCTTTATCAGCACTGGGCACGTAGGTGGTATTTCCACCAAAGTTATGCATGCAGATTGCAAGCAAAGTTCAGGATTGTATTACACTGATGGGTACCTACTCTTGTTAAACTGATGTCATTGCTTTACATATTCGGTATTTTTTGGAACTAATTATCATAGACACACACCTCTAATGCATACGCAGTTGAGGTCTTTGGTGGTTGCAAGGGGTGGTATTGGTGGTCCTCTGTGATGAAGGGCTGTAGATGGCTTCTTCCTTAAACTTTTAACCTTTCTTGTTGGTTAATTGGGATTTGGTCTGAACCAGTTCTTGTACAGCTGTGTTGGCCTTAACAAGCTTGCTTCTTACTCCCGTACTCAGTTATTCTGTGCTCTTGCAGTCCTTGCCAAGCTTAGTTCTGTAGGCCTTGCTGTTGCAGCAGCACCCCCTCCCCATACACACACACCAGGCAGCTCTATACATTTCCCCTTTTCAGCTGTTAGTCAAGTATATTGTTTTATGTTAGTTTTCCATGTCAGTTCCCCCCTTTTCTATGTACAGTGTGAATTCTTTTGCATTACTCATAAGACTTCATTATCAATTAATGTTTTCTTAAAATATTTCCCAGTTTCTACCTGGTGTCTGATTCTGTTGTGTTTTCCAGCCTCCATAGGCATTCCTATTTAATTTGCAACAACACATGAAACATTGCATGGTTACACAGGATAATGACTACTGTGACTACAGATATTACAATGAACTGTTTTAACTACTTGAAATCAGGTAACCAGGAGGCAGGTTTGCTCCAAATTTCTTTGAATCCTGAAGATGTGCACAGACACCTGGTGTAACAGTCATGTTTGTTCCCAAATTCCATGCAGTTCTGTAACTATTATTTCAGTCTGATCTACATGTATACTGCAGGTAGTGTTATGGTCTTTTTCTAAAAGTACATAGTTAAAAATAATCGTTGTTATTTTGTTTTTGAGATTAATACTGTATACGTTATACCCATAAGAAAATATCATTTTGGCACTTTTAAATCAGTTTTTCATATGCTGCTTTGGCAAGGGGTAGCCAAGTAAAATTGCTCCTTTGTTGTGTGCAGGAAGGTGCCCTATGGTCTTTCCATAAATTAAATCACTACACAATTAATGCTCACAGTCAACAAAAATCCAGTTCTTTTGGCTGTGAATGTGCAACACGGACTTAAAGGGCACCTTGCCCTTGCATCTCATTCCTTTTCTTGAGCAGAAAAAAATGTGTGATTCTCTTAAGTTATCAATAGAACCACAGGCATCTATATGGAAATAAATAGATTACATTACTGAGTTATTGTTGAGATTAATTATTTGTTGGAATTATTTATAATTCATAGACTTAAATCAATGCTTTAAATAAATAGGAGAAAATTTCCCTAGAGATCTTTTATGATTAGGGTAAATAGGGAAGATTTGTAGCATCTTAGAAAGTATTGAACTGGAATTGCTTTGGTCAAGGTGTCTGAAGGACTGTGTGCAGAGAGCAACAAATGGTAATGGGCATGATCTTCAGATTTTAAAGAACTGTATAGAAAGCATGAGAGAGCACAGAACTAGTGTGGCAGGTTGGAATAGTTTCTGTTGGTTTCTTTGTGGGTGAGCTGGCAACCTAAATAAACTGTAAGGGACAAAAGGCCTTTATTTAATTAGCAAAATGGGCAGTGATCTGTCTGAGTTTGTGGTCTGAAACTCTTCATAAAAAATTCTTCCTTTGACTAGAACAGAGCAATGTCTATTGGGGTTTTCATAATGATGGTAGAAATTGTCCAAAACTTCTGTTAAAGCCAGTCACCTTGAATGTGGCTGTTAGGGGACTGTTGGCCATTAACACCACCCATGGATCATAGAGGAAAACACTAAGGAGGATGAACTTCGGTGGTATTAAAAATCAAGATTCTTTTCCTAGAGACCGATTATCACATGGACTGCAAACTTGCCTAGAAAAGGTCATGTTCACTTGGTGATCTTATACTTACACTGCAAGCCCTACCTCAGGTCTTTTTTACAAGACTGAAAATGCAAGCACACAACAAAACCCATCATGGAAAGCAGCTAAAATGCTGTGTAAACCAAATTAAGCTCTTAAGAGGCACATTAAAGCCTTCCATCAGTGAGGAATTTGTTGCTGCTTATGGAGGAAGCTCCTGCTGAGGAACAGGCTAATGTGCTTTGCCACAGGTAGTAGGTAAAAATACTCGTGTCATGTAAATCAAATAAATTTTGCAAATATGTCCATTCTTGTTTATTGAAAGCATAACACATGGTTCTGGTACAAATTAATTTGCTTATGGAGATAGAGTCAAATCAGAAAGATATTGCACTGGAATATGCAACCAGGATTTTGACACATCAGTCCTTTGGGTTTACTTGAAAGCATTAGCTTTAAATCTTGGGTGTTAGTTTTCTCCCTTTGTTAAGCACTTAGCATATCGATGAGGTTAGATCAGATGTGCTTCATATCTGGTTGGCTGTGGTGAATCTCGTTACAAATAAGGTTGAACATGGACGGGACCAGGTGAAGAGTAGGGCTGGAGCTGCACAGATAGGGAGGAAAAAAGCCAAGTGTCTATTTGCAGATGTGCTTGATAGATAACGAGAGAGACTATAATACTCAAGGTAATGTGCAAAGAGGGGCTCAAGCAGAAGTAATGGATGCTTTTGGAAAAACAAACCCAAGCCAAAATAGCCAACATCCCACCCCACACCCTTTTCCCCCTGACAAGAAAGCACAAACCAACAACCATAAACTATGAATGTTGAGATAATAAGGTGCAGTGGAACATAAGGTGTAATTACAAGATTTTTGTAATTCGATTTGATAGTGGCATGGCAACTAATGTGATGTTTAGTCTCTCAGATTATTAGAAAAGGATGTTTATTTTCCCAACATTTATAAATAAAGATGTTGAGTTCTGAAGATGCTTGCAATTCCAGGGCACTGGGTGGAACTCTAAACAAAGAATAATGAACAGCCTGTAATATCTCTCCCACCCAAAAGTCAGAAGTTGATGTATGTTTAGAGAATCTTACATAAATCTTCCTAATTTGATCTGACAGTCTTTCCTCATATTCAAGACATATTTAATATAGATGATTTCCAGAAGCTCTAGACTTAATTGACAAGCTCATTACATGATAAGCAAGTAGTTCAAGAATGTAACACTGAGGAGGAATGCAATGGTCCATCTGGCTTCTGCTTGACATAGTTTGTCTAGGTAGAGTTCCTTCTCATCCCTAATAATTATATGATTTTTATTTTATATAATTTTGGAAAAATAATACAAATTAAATGTAGGCAGGAATATAAGAGAACAAAAAGCAACAGAAGGAATGAGAAGGTTTGCTCTGGTTTTAAATTGAGTGGTCTCTCCCTTTTCCACCCTCCAGCTCCTAAACTCTTCTGATAGTTAGATCCTAAATCTGAATTGGAACATTTATTTCAGAAAATGGCCGTAGAGTTTCTATGCTTCTAGGGAGACCACAAAATGATCATTCTTGCTGTCATGTGGTTGAAGCACTCCAAAAGTGACTTGGCAATTGAAGTGGTACTTCCTAGGATTTATTGGGAGTGGTTTTTTATTAAAGTTAATGGATAGAATTTTATGGGAAGGACAGACATTATTCTACTGCTACCACAGTTGCAACCAACACTTTTCAAGACATGTGCTATGTACCCTGAAGCTACTGTTCTAGTTGGTAGTGGCTTTCTGATGTTCCTAAGGTGGGCATCCTGATCTGGAGACCAGAGAGCTATGGAACGCTGGCATTTTCAGACAAACCAACCCACCCAACTGTTCTCACCGCTTTGTTTTGCTGCCACAGACATATTTTGAAATTCTCCTGGTAGATGAGTGCAGAGTCTCCAGGCATCTTGTGAAACTGAGCAGATTTTCCCATTTGTTGTCTGTATTTTGTCATCTCAGATTTTGCGAAGATGTTTTTAGACAGCTTGGAAAATGTTCTTTATAAAATAGGTGACTTTTACATACAAGCTCTATATTGACTCCTAAATCAGACACAAACACAGGTACTTGTGGAACTAGTTTAGCAACCAAAATTACTATGCAAGGCAGCACATACCTGTTCTCTCAGCTCACTGATGATTTCCTAAATGCAGCAGACTTAAGAGTAATGAATGTCTGAGTAGACCTTGCCAGACTTTTAGCCTGTTTTTCCTATGAGTCTAGGTATTTGGAAACAAAAAATTCTCATAGGAATCAGGTTTAAGCTATTAAGTGTGAACTATAAAGTACAAGATTGGTCAGTTGAGCGACAGAGTCTGAGTAATATAAATGTCTGATTGATGTAGAAGGTGGATGTAAAGAGCTGGGGGGTGGCGGGAAGGTTTGGTCAGTGACTGATTCATAGTATTTAAACCTTCTTGGATTACTCAGTCAACCACTGTACTAGTTTGCTGTGAGCATCCTGTCCTCTAAAGCAGTAGGATCCCCATTCTCTAATTGGATCGAGCATATAATGATGCAAATAAAGGAAATCTTGTGATTATTGCATCACAGGTGAAACAGGTTATAGGGGAATGTGTTAGAAGATGTCCTGAGAAAGTTGTTTTGAGACAACAGGAAGGAGTCTCAACCTTAATGATTAGAAAGGATTGTTGATTGGCCTAGTCAGGGGATTTGATTGCAAAACTTTGGGAGCTATGTTAGAATCTTCTTCCTGAAGGGTGTTAGCACCAGTTCGAACATGAGAATGTATTGCATTAATGCAGTAAAAAGAGAGATTTGCAACAGGAATCCCTGGTTTAGACAATGAAACAGACACAGCACTTACATGAAGTGCTTCTCATAGGACATGTTTTGAACTCTTGCTGAAAAAGCTTCAGTGGCATAAAAGCACAAGGTTTATGGCTGTTCTCATGTCAGCTGACTGAACTGATTTTTTTCTCACACTTTCAATGGTACTTTGTGTAGGAGAAGGAAGTGATAGAAGCACCACCTTCACTTTACTTTGAGTTTTATGTATGTGAACTAAACAAAATGTCTGATCCAATGTTCAGGCTCTGACAGAGACCAGTGGTAGACACAATAATAAAATTTAGATAGAGTGTTACTACCTTGGGTCAGCATTCTCAGCAGACACAGGAAACAGCACTGCAGAGACAAGAAACATTATTTTCTTACTGTTGAGTTTGTTTCATTCATCCACAGAGACAGAAGTTAAACAATTTCAAGTGCACAGACTACTTATAAAGATTCTCCTCGCAGAATGGGAAAGAAAATGATGTGTTAAGTTTTTTTTATTTCATTATCAGAAGTAGGATATTACGCAGCTTTCACTTTTTCCTCAGATTCTCCTCAAATCTTGCAAATGGGTTTGACTGTAACATGTAAATGCACAAACAGCTGTTATTTCAAGTGGCACAAGGTTCATATTAAAAACCTCTAAGTTCTTTTATGTAAGGTTTCAGCATGTTTTCCCTGTAAGTTTAGAATATTAAAACCACCCACTTCTTGCTGTACCTTACTTCTGGTGGAGTATTTTTCTCAGGTCACACAAATTCTGGAGACCTATTAGGTAGTTCTGGTATGGCTGGAGTTCCCAGTGTCTTTATGTCCTGTTAAATGTAGTAACTTATTGGTAGGGAAGAGCATTGTGGGATTTTAACTGTCAATAAAAGGTGTTCCTGCAAATGAGTGTTGGGAGTGCTTACATGTGATAATTGCATTTAGCCTAGGACTGCTGGTGCATAATGTTCTCAGGAAATAGTTTGACCCTTTGTAAGGCTGGTGAGAAAATCCAATCTGTTTTTCTCAAATGAGCTGTATCACAGTCTCTGCTGGTTTTGCTGCACCTCCTTCTAGCATCAGTTAGGTCATCTCTCTAATCTAGAGAGCTCAGCCTTCTGCACTTTGTACAGTTGTTCCTGTGTTGAGACCCATGGTTGACCAAAGCCTGTGTAGTATAAACTTGGAAGGGATAGCACGATCATTGTTCTGGGCTTTCTCCTTGACTTTAAAACATTTCTATTCCTTTGTCCGTTTTCAGTCTTTACAAATCTGCAGGGTACAATTAGGAGGGAGTGAGTGAGTGGCTGTGTGGAAACGTGAGCTGAAGTCTGATCCTTGTCCTTTGTACATTAGATCTGTGTGAAGTCCTTTGCAGCCAGATGCAAGCTCTTTAGTTCCCACCCCCTCTCCCCTATGTTCCACTAAATACTGTGGGGCCACAGTTAATGCTGAGCTGAGTCTGACCGAATAAAGCCTGTAGAGGAG
Source organism: Upupa epops (assembly GCA_013397515.1). NCBI lineage: Eukaryota > Metazoa > Chordata > Aves > Bucerotiformes > Upupidae > Upupa > Upupa epops. Next base: position 52,612 of record VZRI01008503.1, on the reverse strand, counting down.
CAGAATGCTGCTAGGCTGCAGGCTGTCCTTCACTAGAAAATTCATATGGCCTCCAGCCAGCTCATCCCTGCTAGTGAAGGGATGTGTGTGGCACAGGCGTACCTACCCATAAATACTTCCTAGTCTCCCTCATGCTCTGAACTAAGTATGCGGATGTAGCCTCATGAAGAACCAGGCTTCAGTTTTCCAGGCTACTGTGTACATGGGCTAAATGCACACTGGGCTTGAGCAATGATTCTAATTAAATATCTGTTTAATCTTTAAAACTATTCTATTAAATCTTAGCATGATGCTGATTGTCTCATTTATGTTATCTGCCTGAAAATAAGTCTGATTTATGATTTACTGTGTGAATATTAGTAGCCAGCTGCTTTGAATTGCTCAGACTGTGAAAAGAGCCTCACAGAAATATTGCTGAGTACTTTGCCATGTCTGAGAAACTGGAAATGAATAGCAGGTCTTTAACGAGTACAGACACTCAGCAAACAAAACCTTACTGAAAAGAGAGCACATAGTAAAGAGCAATTGCAGTCAGTATTTACAGAATTTCCCAACTGATGTAGGCTAAGAAGAAACCTCTCAAAGCAAGCTGGAGTAGAGTAACATTATGAAGAATGAGCTGAGTGGATGATGTAGGAGAGCAGAGATGTATTTTGGATTGATTTAACAGAATATGTTCCCCCTGATCTTCTTCAAAGGCAAATGTTAGACCATTTCACTTATTATCTACCCTTCTATTTTTCATCAGGTGCTTATATTCAATGTAGGGAAAAATGGACAAAATGGCTATTATAATTATCAGCTTCTTTCAAGTTAGTTTAGCCTTTGCTAATTAAAAATGCCTGTTAGAGAATTTCAGAGTATCAGTCTTTCTTTTTATTGTAACTTTCTCCCTTTGAAATTATTTCCCAGGCACAATTAAAAAGATTTCATGGCAAGGTATCCTTTCTGTCAGGTTGCCTGCTTAGCTTTGTTCTAAGTGTCTGACATGTTCCAATAGTAGTTTCCAGCTCCACTGTTAGCCTTGACTTTCACTGAAACAGAATCATCTTGCATTGAGCTCCCAGTTTTACTTCTCTATACCATGTCTGAGTACGAGATGCCTCTTACAGTGGCTTTTTGAGCTATCCTTTGTACTAGCAGAAATATCTATTGGATCAATTTAACGTGTAGCTGTATAAATGTGGATTAAAAACTGAACTGTTTAAATGGCGAATTGATTATGAAAAGCAGAGGGTTTGGATTCAGAAAATCAGTGAAATTAAAACTTGGTTTCAAATCTCACTGCAGGGAGGTACATAATTGCTCTTCTGGATAAAGGATGATTTTCTCAATTCCTTCTTCATGCTTGAGGAAAATTCACACAAACCTCGCCATCCTTCAGTATATTTTCCTCTACAGACAGTTGGTTTATGTAATGCCTGTTGCGGGTCTTATTCAATCTGGAAACTAAGTCTGTTCTGGCAAATGACTCAAGGTCAGAAACTGGATGCAGTCTGAGACAGCTCATGGTAATTTACTGGGAGAAAGGAGTGTGGAATAGATTTATTCCATCCCTCCCACCGTGTTGTGCCTACCATTTGTATTTAATTGACTGCATTTATGAAATCTAGTGTTGGGAAAAGTTACGTTAGAATCCTACAACATCAACTAAGAATTGAGTCTTACCAGCTCTTGGTGTGCCAAGAGCATGACAGCAGCAAATTGTCTCAAGTAATGTAGAGATAGTAATGACAGCTTCTGTGAGTAAAACTCTGGTGCTCAGCTGACTTGTAACTGCCAACAATGCAGTAGTATATGATACACAGCACATCCAGGATTGTTAGCAAACAGTTTTAAATGCCTTCCCTTGAATGTAGCATTACTACAGAGGTAGTACAAACCCTGCTCTAGACTTACAGCTGCCTCATGTGTGTTTGAAAAACCTGTAGTTTCCATGAAACAGAAATGTGCCAACTTCTAGCCATGTGACTGGCTTGATATAAGAAGCTTCTGCTTTCTTCCTTCACCTTCCAGATGGATTCTTGCTGCACTGTCTGTTTTTGGAGCATTAGATTGTAATTTGAAGTGCAGCTTTTCTCTCCCCACTGAGAGACACTCACCATGAACTGGGTATTCAGTAACTGCAAATACTGAGAAATGAAAACAATATGAAGTTCACGCCACAAAAATATCATAGAATGTGTTGGGTTGGAAGGGATCTTTAAAGTTAATCTAGTCCAGTTTGCCTGCACTGAGCAGGGATGTCTTTTAACTGGATGAGGTTGCTTAGAGCTCCATCCAGTCTGGTCTTAGAATGCCTGGAGAGGTGGAGCTTCTACCACCTCTCTGGGCAGTCTGCTCCAGTGTTTCAGATAGCACTAGGGAGAAATGACAAATAATTTGTTATCCCTGCTTTAGGGAAGAATAGGTGCAGAACTTGGGTTGCCTGATGAAGATCACTTAAAGAGCCTGCAGCCGAGGTTCTTGGCAAAATTCTCTTTTTTGCTCAGTTTTTGCTCAGTGGCTACAGACTCTGGCTACAGACTCAGACTCAGCAGCTTAAGTCCCATTGTAGGTCTCAGCTTTGGCGTGCGGTTTTTGCACTTAGCAGCCCTGGCAGGGAAATCTGAACTGTAACTAGGATTCTGTTGCCTCACATTAGCTGTCAGGATGAAGCAGTTACTGCTATCACAATGCTAAATGAGTTGGATGGGGATGAAGATCGATTGCTGAACAAATTAGCAACAGTAGTGTCAGGAGGAAAGAAAGGTCTGCAAGGAGCAATGTGTGCTTAGTTATCTCAGGATGGAAGACACAGAACACGTAGATCAAAATATAATTTAGACCTTGATCAAAAGCATCATTGTCATTTAGCTGCATTCAACGAGAGTCAAAGAATAAAGAACTCATCCATATTTATTTAAGCTGAAATTGTTTTCTTCCAATATGTGACTGGAAAGTTATTCAAGTATATTGCTTTATTGGCATATAATTCATGTGCTGACATTGTTTCTATTCTAAAAAAGTTAGTAAGCAAAAATCATTCTATAAATTACTTTTTCCTTTTTGGCATAGCTTATTAAGAAAACTTGGATTAATGATCCAAGAAATTGGAAGCTAAATGTTCATAAACGTTGATAAATGAGAAGTTTATAACAATTTTGTTAGTGGGGCTCCTCAGAGTATTCTTATTAACTCACAGTGCTAATGATACATCAAACATTTATGATGTATTCAGGTGCAGAGATCCATTCCTCAACTCAGGAAATGTTCAGAAGCTGAGGCAGTCCTGTTTGTACCTAAAACCTGATGGGCGAGGCAGAGAGTCTAGAAGTTGTTAACACCTGAAGTATGACTTGTGAACTTTGGTGTTGTATTATGCTCATGCGGGCTTGCGGGATGTGACGTGATAGGTCCTCTATTCTGCTACGTCAGTAAAAAAGGGGCGTACACGAAGGGCATGGGGTATATAAGTGTACGCCATTTGCTATTCATCCTATTGGTGTACGCCTCGGTGAGTGGTCAAGCTATGGTCTCCCAGAGGAAAAAGAATGGATCATGTAATGTTCACTGCAACACTTTGGGATGTGAAGGAGACCTTTTCCTGAAGGACCCTGTGACCAGCAAAAAAACGTCCATGGATAAATTCATAGAATCACAGAATAAATCTTGTTCAAAAGGACCTACCTACTAGATCACCGAGTCAAACCATACCCACACCCACAAATATCTAAATACCTGATTAATGGAAAACCACAAAATAACCCCCTCCATGTTGCCACTCTAGCTTGTCACGAAGCACCATGTCTACATGTTTCTTAAACATGTCCAGGGATGGTGACTCAACCACCAACCTGGGAAGGCCGTTCCAGTGCCTCATCACTCTTTGTGTCAGGAAATTCTTCCTAATATCCACTCTAAACCTCAACTTCAGCCCACTGCCCCCGGTTCTGTCAGCAGTCACCAAGGAGAAGCAGCCAACACTGACCTCTTTACAACCTCCCTTCAGGTAGTTATAGAGGGCAATGAGGTTCCCCCCTCAGCTGCCTCTTCTCTAAACTAAACCTGCCCAGCAACCTCAGCCTCTCCTCATAGGCCTTGTTCTCTATACCCCTCAAGAGCTTGGTAACTCTCCCTTGGATGTGCTCCAGCATCTCAATGTCAATGTTTGAAAGCCTATTTTTAATACAGTAAGTTCTGTGGATAAACAGTTTGTGTCCTTTTATCACAAAATCATTGCGTGACACTACAAAGGTGTAACACAGGAGGTCTTCATCACCTAATTACACTGAAATGAGGACTACTGAAAATCCTCAAGCAGTAATAATTTTTATTATAAGACAATCAAAGCAAGAAATGCTGAGTTCATAGTTTCATGCACAAAGTCTGATTTAGGGAGTATCTAAGAATTTTGTACCTCCTCAGCTTTAATGCACAAATATTTTGACACCTTCCTTTTACCCAAGAATGCTTTTCAACTCAATCACTCAATGTTTGAAAATCATGACTCCATACAATTCTCCTGTGTCTTGTTAAAATTAGATCTGTATTTTCTCAGCTTGGCCTTATGTGACTTTATGCTAGTTGGTTTCTTGCTGTATGTGGGCTAAGTCATTACTGACTCATGTTACAGTGGTTGTAAGCCAGAAAATTTGCATTTGCTCTTACAGAAGAGGTCCTGTCTGAACTGAGGAAACTTGGGCTTAATGTACTGCACATACTGTTATAGTCAGGGATTTCCTGAAAAAGCCATCTAATTAGAACCAGTGCCTCTGCCAGACTCTGCTGTAAACTGTTAAAACTACTGTAGTTAAAACCATGCTGAGTACCCCCCACATTGAGAAAAACTTGTACTGGTTTCTAAAATAAAACACTGAAAGTATTAGTAGTTCTGAACAACTGAAACAGGTGAACTGCTGAAGCTGAGACCCTATAGTGAACAACCCTCCCCATGTTAGCAAATTTTTCAGAAGATATCTTAGGCGACAGATTTCCTCTCTGATTTTAGAGAAAGGAAAATGCCAGAAGAGGTAATCAAGAATCTTAGCAAACAGAGTCAGGTAAAGCTCTAGCCTTGACTGAATGTGTAGGTGTTCCATGACAAAAGGATGGAGAGTTTCACAATATCACATAAAATCTGTTGAAAATGAAAAGCTGTGCTCTGCAGACACTTTCAGAAGCCTGTTACTGAGTAGTGAAGGAATGTGTTCCCACGCAATCATAAGGAAATGGAACCTTGAGTCTGCAGTTCCTGTCATGTCTTGTGTCCTCTTGATGTCACCAAGATCTCTGGTTTTATTTTTATTATCCTAAAGGTTCATGGGGGTTTTTGTTTTTATTCTTACACTCTCTGAGACCTTTAGCAGACCATTACTTTCCCAAAGAACTTGCTCAGGCATAATTCTTTGTTTCTCCTAGTAGCTCTGATCTCTCCAAGTGCAAGGCTGATGTATACCAAAATATTTTCTCTGTGACCAAACCTGAATCTGCGTATACCTTTTATTCACCTTATATTGAGCGACTGGTAGACTTGTCATAATTCTTTGTTTCTTTGGGGTATATTTTCCAGGGTCAGTTATCATATGGAAGATAGGTTTTGGTTGCTTGGTACTATTATAAATGTATTTAGTGTTTTGTCTAGATTTTTAAAGAGCCTGGTATTTAGCTGCTTTGAGATTTTACTGTCGAACATCTGAAACCACTGCTGCACTCTTAAGTCTTCTCTTCCCCATGGTTTTCCTGCCGCAGATTGAGTTCTTTATTCTTTTGTGGTTGACCCTGCTTGTTTGAGTCATTTTATCAGATCGAAAAAGGAATTAAAGCATTTGCTCTCACACTGTCATCTGTTCTTAAAACCTGTTCCCCATATACTTCTCGTTAATTCCTCCAGGCAAAGGCTGATCCTAAAGCTGTTCTGGGATCTTTGAATTCAGGGAAATGCATGAGGTCTCACCCTGAGAACCACTGAGAAAATAAAGGGATGATAAAGACTGCTCTATCTGTGCTTGTGAAATGGCTACAAGGTATTTGCTCCAGTAAGGAAGACTAGCTCTGTAAATCTGACTTACTCTGGCTCAGCTGGAAAGTGCAGCTTTCCATGACTGTGTTGTTGAAAAGGGGTGGCTTTGCTTTCCCTCTCTCCAGAGAGAAATCCTCTGTTCTTCTCTTGCCCTAACTGTGGGCCAGACTTTCACTGGACTGCTTCAACATGCTGTGTCAGAATTAAAATTACTGCATCCTTTTGTCGGACAACAGTTGTCCTCTTAACTTCATGCTGATTTGTATGCTGTGCAGTGCTTTGCTTTGGAGATTTAGCATTCTTAGTTCTTTCCTGTTAATTTCCTCTATAATAGGATTTTAATACACAGAAAGCAAATGATCTCTTTGGAATGTTTTAAACCCTAATCTAGCTGTGTAAATCTCTCTCACCATCTAAGCATTTCCTAAAGTTGGGAGCTATTTTTAGAGCATTAACTTCTTTGTAGCTTGTACAGGGGTTTTGATTTGCATTAGGTGTCTAGGCCTGTAGACACTTGGATCTGTAACAGTATGCCACGTTAGCACGAGCAGCCTTTCAGTCTGGAAAGTTAGATCACTATGGAAGTATGAAGCTGACTTAGAGGCTGTACCAACAGAGACAGGATAGTTGGATATGGCCACCCCTTCTGAAACTGTGAGAAAGTAGTTTTGTTTAGGAATGTTTTTTTTAGGGTCAGTGGAAGGAAAGTGGCCACATAGAAGAGACCAAAGGCAGTGTCTATGTAAGTCTTGACTTTAGCGGTATCATTTGAACTAGCTTAAAGTTATTCCTTAGTGACTTTAAACCAGAAATTTTCACTGATGCAGTAAACATTTTCTCTTGTGCTTTCTGTTAAGTTGCTTTTCTCTGGATCATAATGTCTCTCTGAACTCTCTATGTGATATAAATGATGCATCATTTAATCACTGTTATTACTGCCACAATAGATATGATATTGAATAAAAAACAAGGTACAGAGCACTAGTAATTTCTCTAGTGGGGCCTAATTTATTTTCCCTCATGCTGGACTAATTGAGTCTCACTGCTAGTACAGTCTCACAGGTAGGACAATGAATTTAGTAAAAATAAATCTTGTCAGACAGTTTCTATCTTTAGATACAATAATTCTGTATGATTTTAAAACAATACATTTCTTTACAATTTAATTCTTGATTCCATTGCATTATTATATATTTTATATAAACGGTGTAATTCTAGACAAGCTATTCTAAATTTCATGTATGTCTATAATGTAATATTGTAAAGAATTACATTATAAAGAATTACAAAATGGAGATAAAAGCTAATATGTCTGTCCAATTTACAGTGTCCTGTAGAATATAAAATAGCTTTTCATCTGGCTTCTGTGCCGTTTAGAATCCTATATGATAATTTCTAATGGGTGTAGAAATACAATTTTCTGTTCTCTATTTTAGTCACGTTGGGTGCTTACAAAATGTGGTTTATGTTACTGCAAGCCTTAAACACAGCTGCTTGGTACATGAAATGAGTCTCAAAAGGGTTTAAAATTTAGGATAAAGACCTTTTGAAAGATTGTTAGGCACTGATTTGGGACCTGAGTCTTCACTGTTTAAACCATATAGACTTCTAAGTTCCCGAAGCACTAAATCCCCCACCCCCCCCTTATTGAAATGGACACAGCAATTCTTTATGTTCCCTTCTACAGGGATATCTGTCAGAATTCAATGTAGAGATGTTAAAGCTTTTATGAAGTTAAACATTACACTGCTAACAAGCAGTTGCAACAAAGCAGCTTCTCTGTTAAAGTTCTCTTGATTATTGAAAGTTAAGCAACTTCTATTTTAATGTCAGTAGAATGCCACTGATGTATGTGTGATTAGGGACTGTGCTTACAGAAGGCTTTTCCTGTGCACATTTGTGTGCTGCACACTCGAAAGAGAACAGCTCCCTTGCGGTTTGCCATGAAGTGTGTGAATAGCATATCCACGGAAGGCTGGATAAGTGTGGTTGTATGTGATTACTTGTAAAAGTGTTTATATCTGTGATCTTGTGAGATTGTTGGAGAGTTTAAATTTGAAAATTCAAATCAACAGAACTGAGTAGGTACTGAAGAGCTCTGTTCTGAAATCAGAGGGAAGATGGCATATTTACAAAATACCTTTAGTCTGATTAGTAACGGGAAACTGAAATGCTTTTCTCCTCTGTTCAGATTTAGACTGGCACATCCCATCAGTGGTACTGATCATGGTTTCTGATTATTCTGATACAAGTCTACCGGGAGAAGTGGAAAAAGTAGATATCTCTAAGGATGATTGTAGACCAGTTCTAGTGAAAGAAAATCACAGTGTTGGTCAAAGTGCTGCACTTAACTTTGGAGAACCATGGGTCTTTATAGCTGAAGACCTAGGGAAAGTGGGGACAAGAAAGGGTCAGAGAAGGGTTGGACATCACACAAAGCAAGTTGTGACAGTTACAAGGCTCAGTGATGGCTAAGGGAGATTCCAGTTGCACACTAAGGCACTCACCACATAATTTAGAAGATAGTTTGCATAATGAGACTTAACAAGACCTTAAATGTTGCTTAAAGAATAGGATGTGAATCCTAACAAAGCCCTCAATGCTGTCCTGGTTTTCATTGTTTACAGGGTCTTTTTTCTATGATACAGCATGCTTCATCCATTTGCTCGTCCACAGAAGGCAACAGCTGTGTATTCTCAATTGTCTTACAATTCTTCATACAGCTGATAACTTCGTATTATCATTCCCTGTAGATGATTTTGGGAAGCAAGAAAATAGGATCTTTCTTTGTGCACTTCTTGTGATTGTCAGGTTACTTTTCTCTTTAGAACAGAAGTGCATATAGTGTTAATCGTCAGTGCGTATCCCATCCTGAAGGCTGAATTGTTACCCATAATTTACACTATATTGCCCACTGTTGGACTGGGGTTTTAACTGTTCTATCAGGGACATAGAGTTAAAATGTGGGTTTAAAGTATTGAAATTGGAGGTAAGATGTTAAGTTAAAACACTGTAGTACAAAGATGGTGACAGTCTGGGTAGAAGTGTCTATATAGCATTGTTTCTCAATATGTAATAGCCCACAGGACAGTTAAAGTGCTCTTTTAATTGCCCTTTGCATATTGAATAATAAACACTTCATCAAATTAATTTAAAGAAATTGCAAATAAGTGAAAACCATTTTTGCACAAAGAATGCCAAGAATTCGCTGATGAAGTATGTGGCTGAACCTTTCCACTTAAGCACTAGAAACTACTTTTGCCAATTCTACCATTAAAGAAGACTTTGTCTAGTAATGTATAACTATTATGTCTTTGATGTACGGCCATGACAACGATCTTAGGAAAGGATTATGGCATTGCATTAAGCAGAGAAGAAAACTCTAGTATCATGGTATTAAGCCACCACAGTCAACTCTGGAACAGCAAAACCTGTCTAAAACATTAAGGGCAAATTCAGCTTATTAAGCCTAATTAGATCTTTTTTAACGGGATTTAGAAACATCTACGCGGAGTTTGCCAGTCTTGATTTAAACTTTTCTAGAGCCTGTACCCATGCTGCCAAAGTCACTGCAAGGATGACCGTGTGCTGTGGTGATTTCTGGATCAGGCTGCTCTGCAGACAGATGCACACTGTGACTTCAACATAATAAATAGCAAAATACATATTTCTGCAGTCATCCTGTTATCTGGCAGCTGTTCCATTAACATCTTTCTGAACCTACAAGATTGCTACCCAGCTAATGGCTGTAATGCACACACATAATTGTTTCCTGCTAAGCAGAGTAAACTCTCTGCTCTATTCAGTTATATAACTCTTCTCTTTGCATTTCAGGAATGCAGTTCAGAGCCCAAGATCTAGTGCTCAGCATCTTCCTTTTATTCACTGTTAAGTCTCCTGCCTGCTGAAATTCATATTTATAATCCTGCTAAGCCATATTAAAGATAATTGTTTTGGATCTGCCCTGAATGATAAAGATTTTTTTTTTAACTGTGCCTTAATTTATGCTGATTTAAATCAGTGTGAAAACTAGTATTTACTAGTTTTCTCCTATATTGATAACCGCTACAGAAAATAAGATGTTTAGTGTAAATAAAGGCTCTGAAGGAAAGTATTAAAAGGCTAGACACAGAAAAATCCAGAAGACAGGTTCATGAGAGAAAGAAACACAAAACATTGTGTGACCTGATTTTTTCATTAGCTGTGAATTTTCCAACACAAGGTAATGTGTAGCTTCCACAGGAGTGTACGATGGAACAGAGGAGGTTCCATATAAATATCAGAAGGAACTTCTGCACAGTGAGAGTAATGGAGTATTGAAACAGGCTGCCCAGGGGGATTGTGGAGTCACCATCTCTGGAGATGTTCTGGACCCACCTGGAAGTCTTCCTGTGCAACTTGGTCTAGGTGATCCTACTGTGGCAGGGGGACTGGACTAGATGATCTTTCAAGGTCCCTTCTGATCTCTAATGATTCTATAATTCTATAGTTCCTGTTAGAATCTCTGCCATAGCCATTTTGTTCTGCCCAGAAAAATTGTGAGTAAATAAAAAGAAGTTGTAACGATGTTTTCTAAACTGAACCATCTCAATCACCTTGGAAAAGAAAGCACAGAAGTCCCTAAAGAAGCTGGAGCACGGATGAGTGCAGGTACTGCTCAGTTCACTGCCTTTGTGGCTGCAGCTTCTAACTCTACACCTTGAACTTCTGTCTGTCAGGAGAGACTCTGTCAGGAAGAACTTCAGAAATTAAAATCACATCCCTAGAGAGAGAGAACTCTGTACAAAGCAGGGTAGTCCACTGATAGACTAGTAGAGAGCAAAGAAAGTAGAGCAAAAGGGGAGACCTAAGGGGAGGCCCAAATTACACACAGGAGTGTGTGGCAATACACTTTATTGTAATTTGCTATTTATATAAACACAAAGTTAAACTTTAATGAATGGGAGTACGGGGTTTGAATGTAAAAGATACAAGAGCTGTCCTAGTTTTTCTCACTGGGGGCTTTTTCTTTGTTTGTGTCTTGCATTTGGATATAATCAGGTTTTAATTAGGATATCATCTACTGTTCTGCAGACCCTGCAAAAGGGTACATCCCTTCTCAGGAAGAAAACCAGTGGACACATTCAAAATCCAAAGGTTTATTTTGGGGGTTTTTATGGGTTAGTTTGTTTTAGGGTCCTGCAGACTGCTCAACAGGAAGCTTGTGTTTTAAATTTGCTGTTAGAAATGGAAGAGACTTACTGGAATGAGTAATGAGTAATGCCTGGAATGAGGGATGGCATACAGCTTCTATGTGTGCACCAGTCCTTGCTTGATCAGTGGTAAATTTTCCACTGCTGCATCCACCCTGCATGCTCATCACAGTGTGTGCTGTGGTAATCATAGAATCATTAGGGATCAGAAGGGACCTTGGAAGATCATCTAGTCCAATCCCCCTGCCACAGCAGGATCACCTAGACCAAGTTGCAGAGGAACACAGCCAGGCAGGACTTGAACATCCCTAGAGAGGGAGACTCCACAATCCCCCTGGGCAGCCTGTTCCAGTGCTGTGTTACCCTCACTGTGAAGNTGCTGGACACCCTCCAGCAGCTCTGTGTCCTTCTTGAACTGAGGGGCCCAGAACTGGACACAATACTCCAGATGCTGTCTCACCAGTGCAGAGTAGAGGGGAGAAGAACCTCCTTTGATCTGCTAACCATCCCCCTTCTGATCCCCCCCAGGATGCTGTTTGTCCTCTTGGCCAGAAGACCACATTGCTGGCTCATAGTCATCTTGCTAGCCACTAGGACCCTCAGGTCCCTTTCTCCTACACTGCTCTCCAACAGGTCAATATTTGCACACTTTTGTAATGAAACCCGAAGTGTCTGTGGTGGCTGAAATTAGTGTAACTGGTTTTGAATAATTGCCCACATTCACAAATCCCCAAAGGTTTTTATAGCAATGGAGATGAGTTCAGGACTCTGAATGTAAATGCTCATTGAGATGATTGAATGTAGCTATTTTTCCAGAGTGATGAAAGTCCAGTATGTTCAAATTAAATCAATTTCATTTTGTTGCTTAGAGGCAATGCCAGTTTTGCTAAGGTGAATGCCCAGGCTTTGCTACTGAATGCTCCATCTCTCACAGAAACACTTGTACAGTAGATGCTCTTAAGTGTCCTGATTAATCATGTTGTGATTTATGTTCTTTGCATTGACCTCATGACTTCATCTTTAGACTCTCTTTTAATAAGACATGATGTGAATCAGCTCAAGAAGCAGTAGCAACTGGCTATGAGGGAAGAATTGCCTACTCGTCTGTGCAGTGTCCACTTGCGGTTTGTCTCAATTCAGTAGGTCACTGCTCTTGCTGCTTTGTTTTAGAAAATAATGCAAATTAAAAAGTCATCCACGTTTTCCAGGGATTTAGATTTCGATTCAGTAAGTTGATTCCCTAGTCAGCAGAGCACATGCATACATTCTTTTGACATTTATTATGGAAAATAGCTTGGCCCAGAAATAAAGGCACTGGTTTGATGGTGGCAAAGGCATGTCTCCTTATTTTATTGACTCTGTCAGAGGATTTGTGCAGGATCTCAAACAAATCAGACAGTTTATCCTCCCAGCTTCATTTACTGAAATGTGTGCTCTGAAGAACTTTCAAAACTTTTTGTGTTGGTCTTTCTGGGCTCTGGTGCTCAATTAGTGAAAGAGAAGTAGTAATGTTGCCTTTTCACTCTTGTGTCACAGAAGCAGTGGTAATGGAAAGTTACACAAACAGCAGGGTGGAGAGTGCTTGAGACATGACTTTCTAGGTATTTTGGACTTCAAGCAGATTTTAAAGTTTGCTTCTGAAAGGCAACCTGAAGCTGGAAAACTCAAAGGAATAGTTTGATAACTCCTGGTATTTCCATGGCTTCAGTGTTTATTGAGCACAAATTTTTAGTAAAGGTTGAAGTATTTCAAGCTTTTCCATAAGTTTGTTCTCTTCCAAAGTGGATTTGAAGTGACTCTAGTGCTTTAAAAGTTAAGGTAAAAACTGAGACCATTCTCACCTGCTAAAGAGGAGTGGTGGCATCTGGTTTGGATTGCAGGCATGTAACTTACTAGGACTAGGTATGACTTGACAGAACTCTAACACAGAGCCAGCTGATGGGTAAGAAAGTAATAACATGTAGTATATCACAGGTGAAATGAGAAATAGCATTATAAATTTAAGAACTGTAGTTATTTTTTTAGCAATAAATTAAAGCTCCCCATTAAAAACCTTTTGAAATGGAATGTTATTTTAAATCAGAAGAGGTTTCCTATGCTGTAATTTCAGTTAGGTTGGAGAATGTCAGCCCATCCTTAGTATTTGTCACTGAGTAATTAAAGATGGATATATCATTACAGTTAACAGTATTTCAATGAAGAAGTAGTTAATTCAATGTACAGAACGCAAATATCTTCTCACTTTGAATTAAGATCATGGGTAAAACCCTGTTTTGCTGTTAAATGGAAACAGACTTTCTTCTCCACAAAAGGCTTGTATGGAACATAGCAGGTCTGTCCAGCTACCTGTGTAAGACTGCTGTGGAAAACAAAACCATTTTTTTTCACTTCATTAGTCACAATATTTCATTTCTGTGTTTGGAAATTAGAGTCTATGCACTACTGGTAGTGTTTCCACAGCAAACTAGTAATTTCATCTTGTACATACAATGTTATGTCAGATGTCTTTCCAACAAGATACTGGTTGAATGATGTAAAAAGCATCTCCCAGGGAGAGGAGAAATAAATAGGCCAATGCACACACAATTTTCTTGTATTTCTGTGTATAGGTGATTCTGTCATTGCACCAATTAGTTTTGCTTTAGTGCAAAAAGAGTATATTGTATTTTAGAATAGTAATTGCACTAATATTTGATGGGTATTTATGAAATATTTGAACTGGTTTACTGGTCAGCTGTCCGATTACACAGTGAAACATGAGAGAATGTTTAAGGTGCTTGTGTCTTGGGGTTAATGTTCATCAGTCAGAGTTGTCCAGAATGGCAAATTGGCACAATGGGTACAAGGGGAGTTGTCCTCAGTGGAAACTCCACCACTCCACCAAAAGAGAGCTCTTACAGAGCTTAGGTACCTGCATAGTGATCAATAGCATTGTTTCAGTATTACTTCTGAATGCTGGCAGCTCTGATATGCATAACTTCATTTCAGTCATTATCTCTTGGCATAAATCTTAATGTAACGGTGGTGGTGTTCAATCGTGCAGCAACTGAGGCCTTGAAGAAAGAAATAAGCTGTGGTGCAAATATTCCAACAGTTGCATGAATGCTTTTTTTTTTTTTAAGCTAAATTTCTCTAAGTCAATGCCTGGGTTCTGTAACTGAGGCAGCTCAGAGTTGGAGAAGCAGTGCTTAAAATTCCTCATCAGCTGCACTTGTCTAGAAGGCACCAGTGCCTGAGACACAGAACAATTTCCTAATTAAATTGAAAAAAATTCTTCCCCTTTCCTCCTTTGTACTTGTCTGTTGAGCAACAAATCTCATTCACGTAGTTTCCATGTGGCTGTGGTAAATCTAACAGCCTGCTAAGAGGCAGCCGTTCATCTTGTTTGGCTTTAAAGATTACAAAATATAAAATCTAATTCAGCTCATGCAGAAGCCAGACTGGATGTGTCTATTTCATTGTTATTGATTGTTGTGAAGTTTATGACTTGGGAAACATGAGAAAGGGAAAAAGTTAGGATTTTTTTCCATCATTGCTGAGGAGGGGAAAGGTGTTGGTGGTGTCTATCAAATAATGTGTGGTTCTGCCATTTCCATTAGCAGGGATAGGTATAAAGCAGGCGCTTGTCATTAAAAGTCAGATCTAGATTTTGTGACTTAAGATGATTTATAAATTAATGTTTTAATCAGTACAAATTTTTTCACGTGGCTGAGGTGTGATTTTCAAAGTAATGGCATTTCTCTTTGTGAACTAAGGTTTGATGTCTCTTCTCTGTGCTTGGACTGAATCAGTGTCCCAGAATAGCACGAAAGGGCTACTGCATAGCTGGAGGGCCACTTTTGAGAAAGACGCGTGAGGAGATCATTACAAACCACCCATAGCTTTTCACAAGAATAGGAGCCATCTAGAGCTCTAGTTCCACCCTGGATATTGCTTTTAGCCAATGGATATTTTTCACAGCCTGCCAGCAGTACAGAGAGCGCTGTACAGGAGCAAATTATTGCTGTGTCCTGCTTTATCTTGATGCTTTCAAGGCTACAAAATGTCCATTCTCTCTACTTTTCTTGAAGGCTTTTTGCTTTCTAACAATAAAAGGATCACAATGTATTTTCTTTTTAAGTGATGTCTGTATTCTATTTGCTTGCTTGAATCATTCCTTGAGGCTCTAGTAGACCTGGAGTAGATCTCTCCTAGATTGCAGCTATCCTAACTCTCTGGATAAATATATTTAAAGGTCCAGGCACACAATGGATTGAAATCCACCCAGAATGTATTTTTATCTGACCAGCAAAGTTTCCTCAATCTTGGAGCAAGCAAGAGAGATGTGTAATGTTAAAAATCAAATGCAAATGCCTGAGTTACTTGAATATAATCTCTTTGTTAATTTAACTGTCTAACGGTTACTGATGGCATTCTAATAATAAGGTCCAAAATGTTCTTTCTCATTAAAGGAGTTAATGAACTCACACATCTCAACATTTTCATTCTAATTAATTAGGAATAATTTATATGAGAGAGAGAAGTGCCAAAAATATTCCTATTGAGGAAAGGAAAATTGTTAAATCTGTTAATGAAGGATGCTGGATCCCATGACTTAGAAAGGATTCATTGTGAAAGGGTTGCTCTAGTTCTCTCATTGGAATGGATGGATATTTTCAAAACTCCAGCAGCATAGGCCAGATGTTCTATGAGTCTGTAATCCCTGCAGCAGGCTCAACCACCATGATCAAGAAAGAAAATCTGTCCCTATATATGGTAGAGTATTAAACAATGATGAGTAATTATTGTAATAGAGATTTAAATTTCTCCCTCTTTTCAACAAATATAACTATTGAACACAGATATTTTCCTTGAGTTGTGAAATGTGGTTCCTCTTTTGAACTCTAGTTCCTTCAAAACTTAGACGTCAAAAATTGCGCTTCAGAAGCTTTGTTTTATATCTAGTCATGCTCTTGATTTCTGTAAAACAGAGATGCTTTTGATCATTACACTGTGCTACAATGTGGGCTTTTTACTCCTAGCTCCTCTTTCAGGAGTTAACAGTGGAATCAATAAGCATGTTGAACCAAATAAATAGTTTCCTGGTATTTTACTCCCAGAATGGGCTTTCATGACTGGCTTAAAATGATTAAGCTATGTGGTTTTATTTTATGCTTCGTTAATTTCCTTTGGTTGTCATGCCCAGATTGCAGTCTATATTCGCTTCACGAGATTGTTAATGTTAAAAACACCTAACATGAAACTGCTTTAAACTGTGATTGATAGGTAATAACAAAAGCCTTACCTCCTCATCAAGGGCTGAAAGTTAATATAGGAGTGAGTGGTAGATAAAGGGATGTTTTCTAGCACTGCAGTCAGTATGCAAAGTTGTTTCAGACATATAAACATAGATAGGATAGCACCTAAGGAATCTTTACCGTTATTACAACTTCTCTAATATTGCTATTGATGCTGGTACACTTCAGGAAACAGAATTCCAGCCATCATTTGAATGGACAGAGGAGTAAGGGGCTAACCAGAGAGAAAGGATCAATGACTTTCCCAAGATCAATCAGCAGCTTGACAGCACAGGTAGGAACATTTAGACCATTTATTGTGCACCCCTGTACTCTAATGGGACACTAAACTTTCAGAGTGTTTTATTTTGAGAAGTAGCTGTTTCAGAGATGCTTTTTACATCTGACTGAACTTTCTGGACCTGGAAATTGTACAGTAACCACTATGTTGAGCAGGTTTGCTGTACATGCAAATCAAAATGTTCATGATGTGTTGGGTGAGAGTATGCTGCCTTTGTACATCAGCACTGAATGTGAAAATTGCTCTTTGTCAGCACACTTGGGAAGAAATCAAAGGAACACTGGGTCATAAATGCCCACAAGTTGAACATAAATTATCAGTTAAAATCCATTTGTAATTATGTTTATTTTCACCAAAGCTTGCATCACAAATACGTGTGTATATACACACACTTTTATTTTCAGAGACAGAAACTTCCTTTGATGAAATATTTACAAATTGGTATAGCTCCCAAAAGTTTGTAACATCTTGCTAAGATAATAAACGTGGTATATAATGGTATGCAAAGAAAGTAAACTTCACTGCAGATACACCTTGAAAAAGAGTAATGGCATAAAGTCTTAAAAGGAATTCTGTTCTCCTCAATTTGCGTGTGGTCGATGAGGTATTGTAAGGGGCTGGAAATGAGGAAACTCACCTTTCTTTCTAATGCACCTCCTTCATTGTTGAGCAGACAATTTTAATGGATTAAAAGCTTTTCTGAGCAAAACCTCCTTAGTTCTCTGTATTTGTGTGTATAAATACACATTATGTGTTCATCACTTTTTGCTTATAGCCGCTGATCTGACCATTACAGTAACAACAAACGACTGGAAGGATTGTCTAAGCTTTTAGGCAGAAACTGCACAGTAAGGGTGAAAGCTAGCAACTAAAAGTGTAGATTTATAGTTCTAACATCCAGTCCGGTGATGTGCTAATGTTCCTGGTGTAGCCCTAGAGGGAAAGACTGCTGATGAGTCTTTATGTAGCTGGGAAGATATGTACATTTTGTTGTGATGTTGAGCAATCAGCACTGCAATTATTTTCCATTCTTCATGGAAATGATGAAAAATGATAAGATTTTGTGTTCTAGATGGAATTAGGGGAAAGCTGTGCTTTCAGCAGGCAAACATCATTTTGCAAATCTGGATGATGTTGAGTTCAACAGCTCCGGCCATTTTGATGGACACAAAAAGCTCAGCGATGGGTCTCAAAGTGTAATGATGAGCTCGGAAGAATCTTTTGCTAACATACAGACAGTGGTTGGCAGGTGAATACAAATTGATGAAACTGGGGCACGTTTCAGCAAATTGAGGGCGAGAAGTGCCCCAAAAGACAGAGCACAGTGCCACCTAGTGCTCCCGCCCAACCCAGCTGAGTCCTCCTCCCACTCGGGTGGGTGGGATTTCTGAAAAAAGATGCCTGACAGAAGTATTGATGTGTTAACGTTATAGTAGGTGGGCTGCACCTCCCTTTAGGAGACAGGTCTGTTCTGACTTCCCGGGAGAGCCCATAGGGTCTAACAGCTTTAGTGGAGCCCTCCCAAGTCCCTTTTTACTGCAGAAATATGGGGTGTCACCTGGGCAAAGTGTATGGTGTGATTGTGCCACATCTCAGCCTACGGTTCGTTTCCCAAAGGATGCCAGACACCGTGTGTACATGGAGGCAAACCCCTGCACATGGTTAACCTCCAGTTAAAGTCTTCAAATTGTCCTGAAATCCAAACTGCAAAGTTGAGACTTTATGGAAATTCTTGAAAAGACTTGATGGAGTGTGTGGGTTTTATTCAATGAAGTTTTGTGTGAGGAGCGGGTAATTGTTTGATAAAAACATGTTGTAGTATTTTTAGTAGAGTGATGTTTGCACCTGGACATGCAGACCAGGGCTACTCTTCGATGGACTGAGTTGTCCTCTTGACTTCCCTCCCTCCATTGTGAGTGGAGGGAGTTGGAAATGACTGTCTGCTTTAATTTCTCAGGTGAGCGGAATGAATCTAAACCAGTGTGTGAGATATTTTGATTTGTGTACTTTTTACTTCTATTGTATTGAGCTGCTTTGAATTTTAAAATTTCACGTGAATTTTCACATCAAAGAGAGAGGAAACAAAATAGCTCAGCTGTGAGTGTAATTGTTGGGTCGTAATATTCATGTGATAATGTAGTAGTTGTCATTCTGCTGGTCCTTCTGTGCTTTTCAGATTCAAAGGAAATGAGGCAAACTTGAGGCATCTGATAAAAGTCTGCCAATGTGATTCTGTTTCACTAGTAGTGGAGGAGTATCTCTGGCATCTTGGCAATAGTTAAGGATTAGCAGCTACTGTTCTCATATTAATGGGTCTCAGCTTTCCGAAAAAAGTGCTAGTCAAAAGTAAAGGAGTAGAGAAACCAAAGCTATTATGGTGGAGTGAATATGCTTAGAGATGAGTGTAAAAGGAAATCCTGACCAAAGACATCATAGTTTGGGTCATTAGTATTAGAAACTGTGTGGTCTGCTGCCCTTGACAGTCTAAATTAGAGTGCTTTGAAACTTGGGGTGTGTGTGTGTGTGTGTGCAGCTCAACTAAGAGAGATGGTAATGCTGTAAAACTGTGATCTGTGAATGAGATGATGTGTTAAACTAAGTATAACTTACTCTTTCTGAGGAATCTAAAGTGGTTTTGTGTAGAGTACTCTGACCAGGCTTTGATTTTGTTGTGAGCAGTGCCAAGGGGAAAGCATAAAGATTAACTTGCAGGTAGCAAAGTGCTAAGTTTGGTCTTCTGTGAGCCATGCAGTCCCACTCTTTGATGTCTGTGTAAGCATTTTTCATCAATTTTTGTAAATCCCCAAAGCTGCTTAATCTTAGCAGTGAATGGTATTTCTGTAGAAACACCCTCTTAGCCTTTTGCTATCCTTCCACTTCAGGTATCTCCATTATTCTGCACAGGGGCAGAAACTATTTTGTATGACACTGTGTGATCTCTTGGACATGACTGAAGCTTCCCAACT
Organism: Upupa epops; assembly: GCA_013397515.1. Taxonomy (NCBI): domain Eukaryota; kingdom Metazoa; phylum Chordata; class Aves; order Bucerotiformes; family Upupidae; genus Upupa; species Upupa epops. Next base: position 32,876 of record VZRI01008503.1, on the reverse strand, counting down.
AGTCTAAGGAAATACTTCTTAATTGATGAACAAATTGAAAACTCTTTGTTCCAATTGCTTGGGAGAGAAATAGTTAATCAACAAATCTAGGAGAAAAAGGGCAATAAGGTAGCTTGATGAAGCGCCCTGTGTACCCTTACTATCAGTCTCCTTGGCTACTTTGTTTAAAACAAAAAGTTTTTAAAAGTAAAAGGAAAGGAGGAAAACTGTAGGAGATTCAGTTTCCCTGAATTCCATTGCTGTCTTGACTGGTTGGAAAATGGTGGTATCAGAAGAACGTAAGACATGTTAATTAATGTCTTTATTGTGTTGCTTGATTTATTGAAATTCATTTTTTGTTCTTGTGACCTTTACCATTCCTTTTTCACCTGATCTGCATTTATCTGAGTTCTCTAGTCAAAGTACAAAGTGTAAACTGCAGCACTAATCAAAAGTGGTCAGACAAAAGAAATGTGTATTAAATAGACCAGAGCCCTGATGCACTCCAGGAGCCACCTTCCTTTCCTACACAGTCAGCCCACTGGGTGCTGACAGCCCTCACTCATGGTACATAGCTTTTAGTCTTAAAAGCATCTCAAGTTATAGGCAGCTGTTGCAGAGCTGCATCTATGTAATAGCACAAAATTCTACTGCAATAGCTGGATCAATAGATGGAAGCACTGCTGAAAGCTTGCTGACTTTATGTAATTGGAAGTTGTACAAGTGTGATGCATAGCATGGTAGATAGTTTGGCAAATGAAGGGCTTTGTTGGTATCATTTGTGCCTCTGGCCTTTGTAGACAAATAATTCCGACTGCATTGTTTCAGTCAACTATTGTGTATTCTTCTATAATTCTTTTTCAAGTGGAAACAAGAATTCAAGAGTCTAAAACTGTGGACAGTGTCAGCAAACCACTTGAGTAGAGCCTGGACACTGAACTCTTACTCCAAGGCATGCTCTGTAACAGCTAAATGCTAATTAAAGTGGACTTGCTATATTGTGTGATTTCAGCTTTTTTTGTACTCACTGCTGCACCATTGCCTGACTGAGACCTTGTGATTCTATTTAATATGGGTTGAAGCTATTGCATCTATTCCTGAGGAAATATCTAGAGCATGAAAGCTGTTCTATTAAATAAGTTCATTTCAGTACTACGTGTATAACTGCCTAAATATCCATTTGGTTGTCATTTTGATCACCTCTGATTTTAGCTGTTACTCTTCCACAAACCTCTTTTTTTCCCCTTATATATTTTTTCATTCTAATTTGAAGTTTTAAAGAGCAGGCCCTGCTTTTCTTCATGTTAGTGGTTTGACTGCTTTTCAAAAAAAAACTTGACTTCAGTCAGTTCTCTTAGGGCATTTTCACATGAGTGCTGAAATAGCATTGAAGTGCCAGCAGTGCTTTGCAGCTGCTGTCTGTGTTGCACCTGGAAAAGCACCTTGGTTCGTCACTGAAGGGCATTGCGTAAATGTGATACAGTTTTATTTATTTATTATCATAGCACCACACTGACAGGCTTCCTCCCAAATACATCAGTAACCAATCTACCTCGTCATGTTTGTCATTCCAATTTTCTCTGTGTCCTCTCCCTGTGTGTTTGCTTATGGTTTGGAACATTGCTATGGCCTTTAATTATTGCAGACGCCAGCAGTTTATATCCAATCTACCCTTTGGGTCAGTCATCTATTAATTTTTATTTTTATTTTTCAATGCATAATGTGGTGGGTTAACCCTGGTGGGAAGGGGAGCACCATACAGCTGCTCAATCACTGACCCTCCTACTATTGCCCTGTTATGCAATCAGTTTAAAACTCTCTTAAACAGTACAAACTCTCAAGGAGGTATCACTGAATGTTAGAAGTAAGATACCTTACTTCATGTTACATTTTCCTTCCAAGCGATAGGGAAGGCTGTAGTCGACTGAGTTAATGCTCTATGTGCTGAACTGTGCTACTGCTACTGAAAGCATGTCTGCAGAAGAGTGCGATACACTGCTTTCAGTAATGTGCTCTGGCTTTGGTAAATGCTGTGCCATTGTGCCCAAAGAGTGGGGACAAATTTCCGCTGGGTATCATTTGGCAAAGCTGAGACTGAGTGGGAAGAGAAACCTTGACTTCTCAGGAAATAAGCTTATTAGTTGAATGGATTGAGTACTTTTGTGAACCATTCTAAAGCTGCTCACACTAGAAATGCATGCAATTATCTGTGAAGCAAATTGCCATTGTCTTTGATAACTACCTTTTTAGCAAATTAAAAGGTGAGAGGACTGAGTGCTTACATTTAAGTTTTCACTAGTGCAAGCTCATAATGTCCTTGTTTGCATTGATACCAATCCCCAGTTTAAAAATGCTAGGTTTTCACTTTTCACCAGTGTCTGCAGCAAAGCATGACTGTGCAGGCTGTGCTGCTGGTAAACAAGAGTGCTGTGTTACTGGTGGGATCCACAGGCATGGCTCTTTCTGCAGCAGTTTTTCCTAATGGAAGAAAATGTCCCACATAAAAGCTGCCTTCAATTAAGAATCGGACCAGAACTCCTCAGTACTTGCAGTATCCTGAGGACTTGTTTTCTGGCTTTCCACCATGGCTGAAGACTGATTGGATTGAAAAGAAAATGTACATTATGGACCTGGAAAGAAGCCTAAAGAAAACCTTGTTTTACCTCTAAGTTAAATGTATGAGAGTGGCTGTAAAATTAACTTGGTTCTCATGCTTTAAATGTTAAATCTTTTATGCTTCACAATTTGCTCAAGTCCTGATCTATGAGTAGGGAGAAGTGTAACAGTCAGACAGATAGAGATCTAAGCTGCTCAGAGTTAGTTCATCTTGTTTGGTTAAGATTTATTGTATCAACATCGTGGCTGCAAGGCAGGACTACTGCAGTACTTACACTATTCTTGTTTTCTATTTCTCTGACTTAAGTTTCTAGACAAATAACAAAGGAATTAAAAAGCAGCATGAGTTTAAAACTGTGTCTCTGCAGTGCAGTGTGCAAGCAGTATTCAGAAGCGTCCATGGTTTAGTACAGCTATATTTTAACAAATTAGTTGTGCTACACCAGAGAGTCCTAGTATCAGCAGCTGATCTACACGCTATTTAGTCATCTTGGCAACAAAAATATGTATGGGCAGATCTTGCTAATTAGTGTGACCTCAGACATTAAACCAAAAGACCCCAGAATTTTCACACCACAGAGAAGGGTTTGCACCCCATAGGAGTTAGCCAACTTTTCATAAACAGTATGCCCAGTTTAAAACTTGAACAACAAAACTATGAATACAGAAGAGTTGTCAGTACTAGCACTACCCCAGACCACTCTCCTGCTGCTCTGGCAATCCATGTGGGAAGCAAGGCTCCCAACTCCTCACTGTTCAAAATGATCTTCCTTGAAAAAGCTGGTGTGTTTGTTTGCTCTGCACTCTTAGGACAGATATATCCTCTCTGACTTCTGGAGGCAAACGCAATAAGACAGAAAGAACCAGCTTTGATCCTTTCCCACTGGATTACAGGATAATTTGTTTGGCCTCTGAACATGTGATGAATTATAGGGAAGGCACATAAGCACTTGCACTCAGAAAACCTCTCTAAGCTACTCCCTGGAATGAAAGCAGCACTCTGATTTTCATTTATATCCCCAGACCACTCGGATTAACCTGAGAGAAAATGCCCTCTGTGTTCAGTTAAGCGGTTTTGTGCCTGGATGGGAGAGGAATTAGAGGTACTGGAGTGAGAGCCTAGGTCAGCACTGAAGTGAAGACTATTGATACAATATGGATTGTAGAATATGTCATAAAGTATGAGTACTGCTGCTCTGCAAAGGACAGCCCTTTCTTCTTCATGTGCATGATTTCATAAGATTGGCATTTATGCATCGAGCTGTATTTTCTCCTGCCATGTTTGCTGAGAAGAGGCTGAAAATATGTTCAATCTAAGGCAATACCCTCATGAAACTTCCGCTACTGAATCCTGATAGTAAACCGAAACACTTAACGATATTGTGAATAGTCAGTGCTCTGGAACTCTCCTTTAGCTAGGAACTCTCTTTACGCTGTCTGAGATTGGAGTAGAAAATCCGCATCCTCTGAGTGTCTTTTCCTGCCTTTTGTTTGCAGAGCTTTGGGCTGGTTTGCCTGGTGAGGACAAATTAATTAAAATCGGTAGAGGATTTAAAACATGAAGGTGATGCAAAACAATAATGTTAGAGGTCACACTGCCAGGTGGTCTGAACTGATGTATGTCAGTGACTTCAATTAAGCTCTGCAAATTTCCTCAGCAGTGAAGTATTTGGCTCTAGATGTTGTTATGTGTGCAGAGACCCACGTAAGGAGCCACGGATCCACAGAACTGCTCAGGACTGGGTGAAGATTTCTGAAGTGGGATGGCAGGCTCAGTGGTTTGGCCAATCTCATTGTTGCTGGGCTTTTTCTTGCCCAGACCAAACTTTGTTTCCTTTGAATTTTTTCAGAAAAAAAATGGAAATAATTTAGTGTTAAATGGAACCTTTGCATTTCCTCATTTACCTAGAAATAAGGAAAGGAACAGTAAGATCTTGCTCTGTTGTAGTTGTACAGCAGATTTTACAGCAAGGATTGGAATAGATCAGACAGCCTGTCTAGTGCCTCAGTTCTGATGCTATAAGGGTGTTTGGGTTCTCTTGCAAGCTAGCTAAAACAACAAATAGAAATATCTTTCTTGTGTATTTGTGCATGTGTGGTTATTTTTGGCCATACTTGGAATAATTTAGTAGTCATATATCTGAAGTTTTTGTTTTCTTTTCAGTCATTCTAGCTTGATAATTGTTGCCTCATGGGGAGGTGTGGGATAAATGCTCTGAAGAGATATCCCCTGCTACTTGCCACTTCTGCCAAACTCTTGTCAGTGCCCGCAATGCACATCAGCAACAGCAGCTGCAGGCCTCACAGAAACTGTCCCTTTTTTCACATTAATTTCACCAAGTTCTCAATGTTGCGTGGTGAGGGTTAGTGCTGCAGTTCCAGCTGCACGTTCAGAGAAGGCAGCGCTTCAATGCTTGGCAGTAGTTGTAGTCCAGGTGTCATAGATTAGTACTTGCAAGAGGATAAGGTTCATCAATGTCTTCTCTGGGGGCTGGAGGCTGGAGACATGTGTGTTTATTTTTTAGGAGGTATTTTTTTCTTTACTCTGCCATATAGTTCAGAAGACAGAGGAACCGCTGAATGTAATAGACTGAAGTGGGCAATCAACGAAAGTTTCCTTAGTGTGTTAGACTACTTTGCTTTCATTTATTGGCATCAATCTAAGCAGAGCACTGTAAGAAAGCAGTGATAAACTATAACTGTGGGAGATAGTGGTCCTAGGTGGCATTTTTAGTCTGTAAAATCATGTCCTCCTTCCAGCTCGGTGTCACTTTTGTGAGAATATCTACAGTCAGGTAATAATAGCGCATGTCTTTTGTCAACTAGCTGTCTGATTCAAGATGGGAGTCCAGATGTTTACCAGAAAACAGATGCACAAACTACATAAAAACAGATAAGACAGCTCCATTACTCAGTGTGCAAGTAAATCCTCCTACATCCCATATCCTCAATGCACAAAGAAAATTGCTGCCTTTTTTCTCTCAAGAAGCATGATGTGCCATTTTCTGTTGTTTTTGCAAGCTCCCCAGTTTTCTTGCCTGATAAATTTCCCAATACTTGTTTCAGAAGGGTCAATAGTGTACTCCTGTTCAGAAGCCATCTGTTTGTTTAGATACAGAAATACTCTGTGCTGTCACTTCTTAGCTTTATTTGTTATTTTGATTCCATCTATTCACAGCAGTGAGATGCATATTACTTGTAGCATAATTAATTCTCGCCTTGCTGACCTAATGTTAATACCACAGGATGATTTTCAACCTTCAAATGTAGCAGACATGAGGCACCATCTATTTTAAAAGTCCAAAGAAAGAAAGAAATCCAGAAAGTGACACCAAGGGAGTGACAAACATTGCCTGTCTCAGAGATGCCAACAAGAGGAAACGTTGTTACCAAGCCTAATTAAAACTGAGTCAGAACGACAACTTTTCATAGTACAGATGAGCAGGAAAGCCAGCAACAGAAATTTCAAGACAGCAGAGGAAGACTTAAAACTGGTAGTCTTTCAACTTCATCCTAGTGATCCTTCGTTTGCCAAGAGTTCTACACACTTTCACTGCCTGTCTAGATGGTGGGATGAGAGAAGAGGTGTAAATAAGAATCTCATGCTGTCTGTCTTTTCTCCCAAATATCCAATGTAGGGTTTCTTGAATGTCTGGAAAGTGCCGATCCAGCTAAAAGAACGTGAAAACTGATATTAACAATCCTATATCATGTGGTCTGCCTTCCCACGTGTTTTGATTTCTTCTTCCAAGCTTAAACCAAAGTTACAGCTCTACAGATAAGAGTGAGCATTTAAAATAGGTTACAAACTGGGACCTGTAGTAAGAAGCTACAGAGTGCTGGGTTGGGTGGTAAGAAAATGTTGGAGTTATTTGGGGCTAGTGACATTTATTGGCTTTTCTCATACAGAGAGGTCCTTTCTGATGTTGAGACTAGGGATTACAGTCAGGAACCAAGGTAGCAGGTTTTCAAGTGAAAACTGAAGATCCAGTTTCCCCCCAAAAAGCTATGCTATTTTAAGAGGTCTCCCCATGAACAGATGTCTAGTGGGGATTTTTGTTTCTTTGGGGTTGGTTTTGTTTCATTTGATTATGGCTTTTTGATTAGCTTTTGGTTTTGGTTGGGTTTCTTTTTGAGGATTGGTCTAATTTGGCAAGGAGGGTGTTGGAGCTAGTGGTCAAGTTATGGAGAGACAATGTGGAGTCCTGTGTGTAGGGGTTTAACAAAGGAACAGCTTGCTGCCTTAGATGTGATGTACATTTATTATCTTGTTTCTTAGTGTTTTGGCTGCATCACAGAGTATTTAATCTGTTGCTGAGCCATTATCATTGTTATCTAAATGGCTCTGTTTCCTGACTGTGTAGCTTTTAGGTCATTACTGTGACCGGAGTTCCGCAGTAGTTTTTTTTCCTCCATCTAAGTTCCCTCCTTATCTTCTCAGTAAATAAAGACTGATAACTTTATCAAAGAGCATGATAAAAAATTTACACACCCTTATTTTACAGTCCTTTCCACTCTGTCTCAGTACTTGGCCAATTAGCAATAGATCTAGTCAGGAGCATGAGTGGAGAATAGGAAAGTACTTTCCTGACTTGTAATGAGACCTTGCTTTTCTGTGGTTAAAATAATTAAGCTCTTAGTCACTTCTGGTGTGTCTGGGCTTCTTTTGGTGCTCCTGACTGATGAATCCAGGAAAAGTGTATTTCTTGCCTATTATTTGACTAATACCATTAGTATTAACTTTTTATGTTTTTAAGAAAGAAGAAACTAATGGAGATGTTGAATGAAACTTGGGTAATGAAAGCAGAAAAAGTACTTTCTGCCCTTCTCTCCCTGTCTCTCCTTTTGCATCCAAGAGGATGTAATTTTCCAAACTGATGTGTGACAAAGCTCTGGTGACCTGTCCCTAACAGATTATTAATTTATGCAGATACAGTCCCTGACATGGTTATCTCTTCATATACTCTGTCACCACGTGATGGCATCGAAGCTGTATCCTGTTTCAAGACTTTTTGTTGTTGTTAGCGTTAACGCACTCTGACTGTAGCTCTAAGTTCTATAACTCAGTTGGGGGTCGGGTGCATAATGAAAATATAAAGTTTGTTTGAAAATTCTACAAAAAAGGAGTTTGTCTGTCTAAGTTGCCTTTTTGGATCACTTATGGCCGTGTTCTATGGCCTGTGGATAGGATTTAGAAATGTTTAAAAAATGTTTAGTGAATGATCCTTGTAGATTTCTCATCAGATCTGAGAATGAGGTAGCAGAAATTGCTGTTGATCAGCAACGAGGAATGGAGACAAAGTAGGACTGTGGCAGACATTGAAGCTAATTTCTAACATGTAAAATCTACAGGAACTATCCGAGGGAGGGAGTGTCTGTTTCTTTGTAATTTGACAGTAAGAGCTCGTAGTTTATTAACCAAGATAGCTGCAAGCAGTCTGTGGGCAGTGGGGCTGAAAAATATTCATTGATGGGAAAAGGCAGAACATGATTAAGGTCATTGTGATACTAGTGTCTGTGATAATAGTGCCCTGTCACCCCTGCCAGCACAAATTAGGCTTATTGAGAGTGAGAGGCAAAGACAGGAGCCGAGTTACACTTTGGACAAACACTTGTCTTTATTCTGAATCTAAGGAACAGTTTTCTGGTAAAACCCTCAAGAATTCTGTTGGTTTCTACAATGCAAAAGACTGTGGTTTTGTATTGGCTACTAAAACATACCATTAATTCCTGCTTTGACACGTCTTATTATGAGTTTAAGGGATGTTATGTCCTTAAGACAAAACTTTACAATTAATCAGTGAACAATTTGCTGTTCTTTCAATTTCTGATCATGAGCAGGGAGAGACTCTCTGTTGAGTTTCCAACAGTAGAAAGAAAGAAAGAAATGTGATTTCACCGTCAGTGAAATTCCTGGTCTGTGTGATCTCAGACTGTTTCTTTGGAGAAAAGGAGTCATTGTAAAGCCTAGTAATTTTAAAAAGTGTGAATGGGAAATTTCTAAATGTCTGAACTCTTGTTAATAAACAAGATGAAATTGAAGCTTCAAAGGAGCAGTGTGAGAGAGATTTTGGGTTTTTACAGCTTTATAACATTTGCACATTCCATATAGGTTTCCATGTTACCTCTTTTGTTTTTAAACATCATCTTTGTACCAGAGGGATTGTAGATGCATGGAATGGTAGTGGTTGGCAGGAATCTCTGGAGATGGAGTCACAGAATTACTGAGGCTGGAAAAGAGATCATCAAGCCCAGCCCATGACCTTAACATCACCATATGAACTAGACCAGGGCACTAAGTGCCGCATCCAATTAACCACCCTTTTTCTGAGGAAGGGCTTCCTAACATCCAATCTAAACCTCCCTTGTCACAGCTTCAGGCCCTGCCCTCTCATCCTGTCACTAGTTGCATGGGAGAATAACCCATTTCCCACCCGTCTATAACTTCCCTTTAGAAGTTATAGAGTGTGATAAGGTTCCCCTGAGTCACCTCCAGGCTAAACACTCCCAGTTCCCTCAGCCTCTCTTCATAAGACTTTCCCTCTAGTCCCTTCAGCAGCCTCATTGCCTTCCTCTGCCCTGTTCCAGTACTTCAGTACCTTTCTTGAAGTGAGAGGCCCAGAGCTGCACACAGTAGTAGAGGTGAGGTCTCACCAGTACCCAGTCCATGGGGAGAATTACATCCCTAGTCCTGCTGGCCGTGCTATTTCTAATCCAAGCCAGGATGCGATTGGGCTTTCATGCCTCCTGGGCACACTGTTGGCTCTCGTTTAGCTGGTTGTTGACCAGTACTCCCAGGTCTGTGTCCACCAGGCTGTTCTCCATCCACTTATTCCCCAGTCTGTAGCTCTGCTGGGAGTTATTGTGGCCAAAATGTAGGACCCTGCACTTGGCCCTGTTAAATCTCATCCCTTTGGCCTCTGCCCATTGACCCAGCCTCTCTCTGCAGCGACTTCCTCCCTTCTAGCAGATTGACGCTGCCCTGCAACTTGGTGTCATCCGCATCATCAGTAAAGATGCTGAATAGAACTGTGCCCAGCACTGATCCCTGGGTGACAGCACTGCTCGCTGGGTAGCAGCTGGATCTGGAACCATTCACAACCAGTCTCTGTGCCCAGTCATCTAGACAGTTTTTAACCCAGTGGAAGGTATACCCATCCAAGCCACAGGCTGCCAGCTTTTCCAGGAGGATGCTGTGAGAGATCATGTTGAAGGCTCTGCTGTAGTCTAATCCATCCCCAGTAGCTGAAATAGTCACAAGTCATGGTGTTGTTTAATATGTTTTTGTAGAACTGAAAACTTTCTCTAAAGCCGGTGGTTGAGTATTGCTTGATTAACGTCTGTGCCAATGTTTTCTCCTCATTTCCATGAAGTGCTGTTCTGCCCGAGCCTTCTTTTAGAAGCAGGATTTAACATTTCTGCGTTTTTCAGAGTCAATGATGAGATCTACAGTTGTAAGATGATGTTCTGCCTAAGAGCTCTCTGCTCCTGGAGCCATCAGCATGTGGTTCTATTACAGAAGGAGAACAAGCAGCTGCTGACAGCAAGGAGCAGTGGGGTAGCAACGGGGGGGCTTAATTATGCCCAATCCACACAACATTTTGGTGCACCTGGTACCCTTAGGAAGGTTACACAGGTTTTTATTGCAAGATGTCTGCAAAAAAAGCTCCTCAGGCTTTAGCAAACACTCTGAAAAGGCATTTTCTCACTATAAATGCTAATTCACCAAATCTGATGAGACCTGATTTTGAAATTGCACGTTCTAGGTGTCAGATGACTCTCATAAAGTTTTGGTGTGTCAGTCAGTTAAGTAAAAGGCATTGCCTGCTGTGGAGAAGCCTAATTACTTACAGGAGTTATGTGTAGCCACAAAGCCCTGTGCATTGCTTCTATGCAACCTGTCAGAGATGGAATACATGGCACAAGACAGTGAAAGCGAGGAAGAACAATCAGTAGTGTGGTGCAGATGGCATTTACAGAGTCAGGGTGACCTCCCTCCCTCTGACTGGTTTGTAGCAGTGTGTCTTCTGCTGGAGCCCTTTATCTCTAGCATCTGACATGAGTGCTCTATTTAAGGGGTTACAGGACCAAGGAGGGCTTTTTCCTTAGTAATGTCTGTTCCCCATATTGGAAGAAGCTCTGCTCTTGTTTACCTCTTGTTCCCTGAAACGTCTCAGTGTTCACACTAAGCAGATTTTCTGTCCTACTCCTGGTGCTGTTATTCATATTCTAAACTCTCTGCATCAATGAAAGGACTGACTTAATTAGCCTTGAGCAATTATATCAGGAAGATCTCTGGGGAGATCTTACAGCAGTCTTCCCTTATCTGAAAGGGGCTACAGAAAAGCTGGGGAGGGGCTGTTTCCAAGGGCTTGTAATGGTAGGACTGGGGGGACTGTTTTCAAGCTGGAAGAGGGGAGATTTAGACTGGAAGTCAAGAGGAAGTTCTTGATATGAGGGTGCTGAGACACTGGAACAGGTTGCCCGGGGAGATTGTGGCTGACCCCTCCCTGGAAGTGTTGAAGGCCAGAACGGATGGGGCCTTGAGCACCCTGGTCTAGTGGGGGGTGTCCCTGCTCATGGCAGGGGGGGGGAACTAGATGATCTTGAAGTCCCCTTCCAACCTGAACCATTCTGTGAATGAGGGTTATAGGATTGTTTTCAGTTTTCTGTCAGTTTTGAATTAAACAAGAAAGATCCAGAGACTTTTTTTTTAATTCTTAGTTTTCAAGTACATCTGCCCAGAGTCACATCTGTGCTCATGGTTTATTTCCTGGTCCGCTGAAGAAAAACACACCTTACAAATGGAACCTTACTTCTGTCGTCCACCATATTTTAGACTCCCTCAATAGAATTTGAGCACTTCAAGAAGATGGAGTTTAATTAAGAGTTTAATTAGTACCATCAAAGTTTATTTATAATTCAGCTTCCATTTGATTAGAAAGAGCTTGGCTAGTTGTATAGAGTGCAACAGGAACCTTAAACTGAACACATGGCCAGATGATTGGTAAATCCTGCAGAGTTGATTTTGTTTCCTTTCTTTGAGTGCAATCTTCCCAAATCTAAGAAGAATTTCTAGAAGTATCCTTCATTAAGAAGAATTTCTAGAAGTATCTTTTCATAAATAGCACTGTAGCAGTTTTGTGGTAATCCTCTAACAGGTGAATTTCATTTGTGATTTTCATTCATTAACATCGAGAATTACCCCAAGCCCAATACATGTTCTGCTTACTCAGCACATTTAAATGGCTGACTGTTGCATTAAAACTCTGATTTATATTTTCTGTGGCATAAGATGTAAATTTTTAAAGAAGGGATTAAAGTTTAAGTAAACTTCTTAGTACATCCTTATCTTTCAAACCCTTGAGGTGAAAATACTGCGGGGAAACCAATGACAAAGTTTTCCTAACTTTCTTAGTTTGAGGAAGCAATAACATTCAGGGAAGTTTTTGTAATAGCAGGCAAACCCAAACAAAATCCACAGAAACAAAAAAAGCGTGACTTACCAATAAGCTTTGAGGAAATACATTGATATAAAGGCTATTTTTACAGAAATAAGAGGAAATCAATCTTGTGTTAGCTCAAAACTTCTTACTTTCTTCTGTATGCTTGAAGTAAAACCATCTGAGTTTTGAGCTGCTAACGGTTGCTCCAGTATTCTCTAATGCTCTCCTGGGTTTCTGTGAGATTTTCAGTACTCACAGAAAAAATGAGTATGGTAGAATTTTAACACAGTAAAATACTTCTAGATCAGATGCCAAGAGTTGCATTAAAAAAAATCTAGGAGTTTTGAAGTGAGTGGTGAAAAACGCCAGGGTGTTGTTAAAAGATGTGTCATTACGTATGGAATTCCCATCATCCAAATGGCTTAATTTATCATGCTCATGGGAAGAGATCTTGATCTCTTATGACTTAGTGAGCTAAACTTCTGCTTATAACAATATTTGTTCAATAGTCTGATGTGCTTTCTGTTCCGTTATCTACAAATAATACCCCTTTTTCCTTTAATTTCAAACTAGAAGGTAGATCATAGTCTGAAAGTCCTTGTAATGATGATCTACCTCACATAGTTTTGACACACTGTCCAGTTGCACTGCATTTTAAATGGAGCTGGAAACATGTCTAATTTAGGAAACATTTACATACAATCAAGGAAACATGACAGGAAAATCTATTCAGTAGCAATGCAATCAGTGCTGTAATTGATACTGGAAATCTTTCTAGGAGGACACAGTTAGTTTAGCAAAACAGTTAATGGCTTCATATATTGCACACACAGGAAAGCAGCAAATTGCACTGCTTATTTATTTACCATCTTCATCGTTAGAAATAATAGTAATGTGTGGGTGGTGTTGTTACCTATTTAGCAAATTTGCGTGTCGTAAATCAAAGAATCATAGAACTGTTTTGGTTGGAAAAGACCTTTAAGATCATTGAGCCAAGCTATTAACCCGACATGGCCAAGTCCACCACTCATTGATGTCACTAACTGCCACATCAACATTTAAGTTACTCCAGCGATAGTGACTCAGTCACTTCATTGTGCAGTCTGTTCCAGAGCCCTTTGAGAGCCCTCAAGAGCACTGTCAGTAAAGAAATATTTCCCAACATGCAATCTAAACCTCCTCCTGGCACATCTTGACCCCATTTCATCTTGTCCCATTGCTTGTTATTGGGAAAAGAAACTGACCTCCACCTGGCTGCACCCTCCACTTCTGTGGTTTCTATCACATCAATAACCCTTGTGTCTTTACTGTCAGATGGTTCTCCATCCCCTACCTCCTGAGATGGCAGACAGAAGGACATCACCAGCATGCCATCTCCTGTGATTACTCAGTAGATCAAATGACTTCTTATGCATATGTTCTCCTCAGGATTTGTATCTGGGGGAGGCAGCAGAGAGAAACAACAAACAAAACCAACCAACGAAAACCAAAAAACCTCAAGAACCTCAAAACCAACCCAGAACTCCCTGAAGGCTTGGTTTGGTATTACAGCTGTATATACGCAAGGAACAGTCACATAAAGGAGAAGCTGTTCTTCGAATCCAGTGCCGTGGAGTGTGAGGATTTCCCATATTATGACATAGTGGGTCTTACTTGTGCTTCAGATTGCATTCATTTTTAAAATAGGTGGCCTTTCATTTCCCTACCAAATTTCAAGAAATTACTCTTCCTTTTTATGACCTACAGTCCCCCACGGTGCTTTCAAATCTTTGGAGATTTCATACAGAAAAAAACAATCTGGATTTGCACTCTGCATTGCTTGCAATTTTGGGGGCTGGCTGTGGCTGAGGGACACAGGTTTGCTGCAGAGTGAGCTGCCTGATAGGGAGGATGACAATGAAGAGGTTTGTCACTGACTGTTTCTGGTGTTTCTTCCTTGTCCTTACACCTTCCCCAGACAGTCAGCAGTGTAGTACTGTTGCCGATGGTAATTACTTGAGCTGGGCCTGGTGTCAGTGATTAGAGACCCCCTGAGACTTTGTGACAGTGAGATTTTCTACACTGAAAAGCTAAGACTTGGTTGGGTCAGGATTGCTTTGTGCCTAACAACAAAATTGTACGACTAGAGCTTTGCTCACTCTTTTCCCTTCATTCCTCAGGGTTGCGTTTGTAATTTATGACAAGTATAATTTTAACTTTCTGTAGTTTCATTGATACAGAAATATTGAGGAAGCTAATTTACTTTTATGTAGTGTTTTATTTAATACACTGATGTCATTCATGTATATAGTGCAGCACCGGTTCTTGGATATTAAGCACTTTTTCATAATGCAGTAACTGCATGCTCGCTTTTGCAGTGTGGATATCAGTTCCTAGGAGATGAGGATTGCCACTTACTGAAACCAGCTGTAAAGGTAATGGGTATGGTTCTAGGCTTGAGGTGTAGGTGCAGTTTATTTCCATTTGTTTTTAAGATGACCTTTTCTTAAGCACACAAGTAACTATTGTTTACCAAAGGAAAGATTGTAAATCAAAATCTTCTGGTTCCTGTGTTTGGCAAGAACTCGTAACTCTTATATTTTTTAAATTTTAAATGTTGACACATCCAAAATTTCTTGAGCCAGCTGCTAAAATTTCCCTTCATATAGCTTAGTGACAGCCTAAGCAGCTGGACCAGCACAGAAAAACTCAATTTTTCCTTTAATTTTCATTGCATGGTTGTGTGAGTTTAATATAAAGTTATAAATGTGTCGGAGGTGAAGGCAGTCACTGTTAGATTAAAAAAGCTATGAATCTTAATATTGGTTTGAACAGAAAGTGTAATAAGGGATACTTACTGTGCCAGTGAGAGAGTGAGCAAAACACAATGATGTGAAAGAAATACCAGGAGTCTTAACTCTGCTAGAAAACTGCAGGTTTCTGCTTGTATATAAATAGCCTATAGAATCATCGAGTTGTTTAGGATGGAGAAAACCTTTAAGGTCATAGAGTGTAACCACTAACCTAACTCTGCCAAGGCCACCATTAAATTATGTCCCTAAACTCCACATCTACACAACCTTTTACACATGGCCAGGGATGATTTGCCCCCACCCTGGGGCAGCTGATGACCCTTTCCATGAAGAAATTTTTTTCTAATGTCCAAACTAAACTTCCTCTGGAGCAACTTAAGGCCATTTCCTCTTGTCTTATCACTCTTCACTTGTGAGAAGAGACCAACCCCCACCTCTCTACAGTCTCCTTTCAGGTAGTTGTAGGCATCTATAAGGTCTTCTCTCAGCCTCCTTTTACTTCAACAACCCCATCTCCCTCAGCTGCTTCTCCATGAGCTCACAAATCAAACCAGAGAAGACAGTTGTGCATCAATAGTTAATGGGCTCTCAAACTGTGACAAGGGTCAGGGTGTTTAAATCTGTTAGTCTGAGGTGGTGTATTCCATACTACTTCAAGAAGGGATAAAAAAGTCTCTAATTTCAGTAGGATGGTTTTAACACAAGTATAATGGTGTGCTGCTTTCTGATCAGTTCTTTACTACTTTTATATAAAGGTAGTAATTTAAAAATGACTGAGCAGGTCACTTTTTCAGAACCACGGCACATGAACTGAATTAAATACATATTGGATTGGCTCAGGCATCTTGTAAAAAAAACATTTTGAGTTGAACAAAACATGAGCAGTAAACTAGAATAATCGGTGTGAAGAAATGGGGTTGTCAGCCCATTACTTCATCAGGGTTATTTGCATGTTTTAAACAAAAAACTTGACCAACCATAATTCATAATAGGACTTTTTCATGAAAGCCCATAACTTGAGCAAGTGAGGACACAGCTTTTTCTATTAAGAGCAGTTATTTTAGAAGACAAAACTTTGAGATATAGCATGGAGAGGTGCTGAGAGAGATTCTTTGGATCAATAATAGAAATTCCCCTTTTTTTTAGTTCACAAGAAGTGGAATTTTAATTCTTTGATCCCATCAACATTTCAGTTACTATTATAAACCTCAATATTTTTGTGGGAAAGAGAAAACCCCAGTGTTCCCAGCAGCTTAAATGCCTGAATGACCTTATTACTGTCTACAACTACCTGAAAGGAGGTTGTAGAGAGGTGGGGGTTCGGTCTCTTTTCACAAGGTAGAAGCGATAGGACAAGAGGAGATGGCCTCAAATCGAGCCAGGGAAGTTTAAGTTACATTAGGAAAAACTTATTTATTGAAAGATTCATCCAGCTTTGGAACAGGCTGCCAAGGGAGGGGGTTGAATCATTGTCCCTGGCTATGTTTGAAAGCTGTGTAGATACATAGTGTTCAAGGACATGGTTTGCAGTGGGCTTGTTAGAGTTGTGTTAACGGTTGGGCTCAACAGTCTTAAAGGTCTTTTCCAACCTAAATAATTTTCCGATTCTATGATTTCTGTGGCCAACTTCTATTACTTTGCAGATTGGTTTATTTTGCTAGTAGACACATATCCAGGCTTTCCTCACAGTTAGGGGTTAATCCCCCTCCATTGGAGTGCATATTGAGCTTTATACTGAGAATGAAATCAGAACTCAAGTTTCACCTTTATGCTTAGCAGTACTCAGTCTGTAGCTTTTGGATTGGTCTTAGTATCTCACTTGGAACAAGGATGCTCTCAGCTAGGATGGCAAAGCTAAGAAGGAAGACATTTTCTTTTCCATTGTGCAGATCTCATTTAGATGAATTACAGAGGGGTCACAGCTTTTCATTACAGATAATCACTTTTATTAAATCACAGGCACCATTGTTTCTTCCTTCATACATATTGAAAGTCAGACTGGGAGTAATCTAAGCAGCTTCAGTTTTGCTTGAAGTAGCTAAAGAAGTGAAAATTTGCAACTTCAAAACTGTATTTCAGGCCACCAGTATTTAAGATTCCTAGGAAAAGTAAAGGAAGGCAAAGGCAGTTAGTGAACTATTCTCAAAATCTAAGAAATACAACTGTAAAGAGATATTTAAGGACATTTCCTAACACTTCAGCATGACAAAATTACTTAAGCAACAATTAGTTGTTAAGAAGCATCCTGGATATTTTGTCTTCTCCTGCACCAGAACAGTCCATTGACATGTCTGTCAATGCTTAGAAGATAATATTTGCACCAGTTCTACCAACTGTTCTTCTCTTATACCACTCACTAATAACATGGAACTTTTCCAAGAAACCCAGTGGAGCTGTCTCAGAGTGGGTAGAGTAGGAATCCTCCTACACCCATTCACTTCCTTTCCGTTTCGCTTAACTCACATTTACAATTTGTCTCATTTTCCCATGTCTCCTTTGGAATATGTTTCTGTTGTTAATGAGTTAACTGAAGTATTTCTGTTGACATCTCTGACTGCAAGATCATACATTTATTTGTATCTCATTGAAGGGTTTTATTTAATACATATGTACATAGCAGAAAAAACAGATTGAGGTCTTCTTTAAAATGCTTCAGGAAAAAAAATGCGGAAGAGGCGTTAGGATTATCAAAGTCCCATGACTTCTATTTTTCTTGTAAAATCTCTTCCTTTAACTTGTAGTGGTTTGTGAAACACGAGCAACCAAACATGAAGATTACAGTACCAGAATGTCAATACGAGTGTTTTATGAAACCAGGTGGATAAGGAACAAGAATTGATTCAATTCTATAAAGTCCCTTTCTGACCATGGTGCATGCTATAACTCCACCTTTTGTTTATTCTGTTTGAACTCAATGTGGAAAAAAAATCCATAAAATGAAATGCAACAGTAAATAAAGAATGTTAGTGCTTGGAGGAAACATAAAAACTGTCAGTACCTGGAGAAGAGTTACTTTGGGGAAAACACCATTTATGTCTCTCTAATCTTTATGCCTCTTACTGTCAAATCAGAGTCTATCTTCAATGTAATGTACATTATGGACTGTCCATAGGCGTCACTGTTTCATTAATAGCTCACTATCTGCACAAAAGGTGATTTTTGTAGTATTTTACTGTACAATTATTTTTTAATGGAGAGTAACAGCAGTATCATCTGCAGCAAGCATTCCTTAAAATATTGAAACATAAGGAAAAATGTCTTTACTGTGAGGGTAACAGAGCACGGGAACAGATTGCCCACAGAGGTGGTGGAAACCCCATCCCTGGAAACATTCCAGGTAAGGTTGAATGGGGTTCTGAGCAACACTGTTTATTTGATGTTTTTCTTACTGCAGGAGGATTGGACTAGATGATCTTTGAAGATCCCTTCCAACTCAAAGCATTACATGATTCTAAATCCCCATCACTTTTGCTCACATATAAAGTCAGCTGTTCTAGTTTTGAACTGAGTCTTGTTAAGTGGCTTGGTTAGGGGGTCTGATGTATTCTGACCTGAATTGTTTTGCTGTTTAGTTCTTTACTGTTCTTACGGTATGTGCTTTTTCTGTGTGGCTTTTCATGTCTCCAAAGTCTGACACAAGAGCTCTTATCAACTCACTTGCTTTAATGTGCGTGTTAGACAACTGCAGAGTCAGTCATATGATCAGTGCAGCATCGGTCCCTGAAAACTATAAATATGCCTGAATGCCTTATTATTACCATGCCTCATCCCATTACACACGCCTGAGTGAAGCAAAGCCACTCATGACCTTGCAAGTCCTTTAAAGATAAAAAGGTCTCATGCACACCAACACTACTGCTTCCCTGCAGCAGCAAAGCAACTTCCTCCTGCTGGCCTACAGCTGAGGATGTCAGAATTATAATGGCTGTAATCAGCAAGTTTCTGCTTCTTCATCGTGACACAGACACCACCACCCTCATTTTTGTCATTATTTTTTTCAGAACATACACTAGGCATTACAGATGTTTATTTTAAAAATACTGAGAACCAGATGTGTGATGGGGTGCTGCTCATTAAACTGGAGCATGAACACCAACATGAAGACTTCACAGACACTTTTCCTGCTGTTCTTAACAGATAGCTATAGGCAAGAGCTGGTTACTGCTGTGCTTTCTGTTAATTACATGCATTTTTCTTCCCTTGTCTCCTAATGAATAAGAAGTAATTTACATATTCATTTATATGAAATCTTTCTCTCAGTGGAGATGTTTGTTACTGTAATTGAGGTGTCGTTTATCCAAGGTGGTGTCACTTCTGCTCAGTGCCTGATGTGTGCATATGTTCCTTTGTGCAGGATGGTGTGCAGCTAAAGAACACCAGTAAATTTGTAATATAAAAGAGAAGCCCTCTCCGTGGTTAGAATTTGTCAGGATGCTGCAATTACTAATGAGCACAAGCATGAGTAGAGCAAAGCCTTCCCTGAGACAGTGGTTTGATTGGCAGCACAGTTTCAGTCAGGAACAGTCTCCCTCGTACCAGAAATGGATTTACTTGTTTGTACAAATTCCTGCTCTATCTGCAATGATGGTGGTTAAACAGACATTGAAACAAACATTTCCTTCTCACAATATGATTATGTAGGGAGAGTTTCTATTCTTCTTTAGTATCTCTGTGCCTCAATTACCAGGATGCCTGATGATTCTGTTCTGTTTATTTCTTCTTGCCAGAAGCAAAGAATTGAAGTACAAAACTAACTGGTAAAATTAAGAGGGCTTTGGGGGATACTATAATTTTAAATTAGGGGAAATCTGAGCTTTTATCTTTGTTTGCATTTGTCATAAAATCTCCCTTCCCGGCTAGCAGACCCAGAGAAGATAGTTGCTGAATATATATTACGAGCAGGTATGACAGCCATACAACATATTTGCTCAGTAATATTATTACCTGGCTAGTAAGTAAATTCCTTGGACTTAATTTCAGAAATTCCTGACCATGCCCAAGTCTCTGATGCTTGAAAACCAAAACAGAAGCAAGAGAACTTAGTGAAGACTTTCCATCCCTGATCATTTTGTGGTGGGTGGACCACAAAATGTGGTGATGTTTCTCTATACAGACATTGATTTTCACCTGTAGGAAGCATCCTGTGGTTGAACTGTCTGATTCTCTGTCAGATTCAGTTGAATTCAATCAATAATAAAAAAACTGTTAATGAGTAACGGAGGGAAAGCAGTGTAATCTAAGCCTCATTTCCTTATGAGACTAATTTCCTACCATTAATGGCTTTTGTTGCTTTAATCATTCAGATAAACTACCACAGAAGTAGTACAAAGAGGGAAGATGCAAGTAAGATGTGTTTCCCTGCATGCACTCTGTGGCAGAGAGTGAGGAGCAGCCAAGGCTATTTTTTGTACAGCTGCATATTTTTTTTTTAAATTATTATTATTTTTTTACAAATTTCTCCATTTGAGCTGTTTTTCTCCTACTTACTGTATAGGTGAACTGAGTTCTGAAGTGTATTAAAATGTATGAGGAAGGCCAGGGCTGTGCAGGCTGAAATGCTAGCAAGAACATAATGAAGTACTGCAAATACCAAGCACTTGACTCGGAACACTCAGGCAGGGTGTCCTTTCTACACATATTGTACCCTTCAAGTTCTGGTGTGAAACACAGCATCTCTCCAGCTATGCATTAAATGGGATTCTGTATATTATGCTCAAAAAAATAATTTGTAGCTCATCAGCAGGTAACATGATCTCACTCTGGGGCATCCACAGGAGATCTGTGGCCTTTGTTCATGAACAAATACATTTTCCATGTGTAAATTTAGTTTTGGGTAGTAGATTTCTTCCACATCAGCAATTAATCTACTGCTGACATTTCATAAATCCAGTGCAGGGCAGTTGCACGTGGTAACAACCAAAGTTACTGTCTTGTGGAGCTCCTGTAAAAATAGCTCTCGTAGTCTTGGTCTAGTAAAAATAATCACGTTTAAAACAGGGACAGATACCAGATATAGAAACTGGCAAGGGGTGAATGCCCATTTTTTTAGTGTTAAACCTGCAGGGTCCTTTCCCTTCTTTTCCTTTAGCAGCTTCCACAGCAGTTTTCTCTGAGTCCCTGCTGTCAGAATAGTCATGAATATCGATTGCACTAAATGTTTCTGACAAAACCAAACATAATATGGTGTTTTTTTCATTTTCATTCATTGAGTTTTCCAGTCTAAGTACGGTGAATGTTCTTTTTTATTTATTGTTAGATATTGAAACTCATCAGCCTGAATTCTGTAATGGAAACCACGGTAGAAATTGGAGAGTGGTTTTACATCAACCCCAGAAATGTATTTCTGTATTTCAGTCCCCTTTGGTTCAAACGTAAGTGAAAGGTGTGTGCAAAGCATTCATGAATCCAAGGAGCCAGATTTGGCAGATGTCCAGTGAAATCTACAGAAAGGGAGGCTCCAAATCCCTTAGTGCACAGACATACAACTGTAGTACATGGCTGTGCTACATCTAGGTCTCGTGGTCTTTGAGTGCATAAAGGTGGGGAAAAAACACACCTCTACAAGGCACAGTTAGTAAAAAGGTGCCTGTTCCTTCCCGTACAGATGTAAAGCATCTTGTTAAAAGTGGAGGGAGCAGAGGGAAATGGGAAGTATGTCTGTTGAAAATGAATGCATTTTGTTAAATTAGATTGCTCTTCTGTTGGAAGGAGGGTGAGGTGATTTCCAGTTTCTTTTCTTCTTTTTCTGTGTACATAGCATTTCCTGAAATCTTCCATGTGATTTTGATGGAAAAGAAAAATTATTTGAAATTCTGAGAGTAAACTCTTGTATCACTGGCTGAGTTGCCTGGCTGCCTGCGTAACTGTTGTTCAGACTACTGAAGATTGCCCTGGAGATTTCCTAAATCTATCAGCTTGTCCTACACTAATGCAGTTCCACTGTTGTCAGCTTATCTACATGACAGCAAACACAGACTGGAAAAATCTAGCCCAGCCTGGCTTCAGATATTTTCCACCTTTGTTTGAAATGTGACATCCTTAACCAGCGGGCTTTCGTTGAAGTTTTCTATGGCTGCTTAAAACCAACTTCATTGTGCTTACTTACAGTACACGTGAAAGTGATGTGTATTTATGTTAACATGCTCAGCAAAATCATGAGAAAAACGTGGGAAAACCATCATTTACTCACATCTGGAATGTGAACCAACTCCATGCAAATCATGGTGACTAAAATTGCAGCCAGTCGAAAGCCATTAATTATAACTCCCTTCTGAAATGCACAGTTGATTGCAGAGTGTTTTTTAATGTATGTGGCGATTGAGACTGATGCAGATTTTATTACTTTTGCTGTAAAGCAGAAAATCAGAGAATTCTGAATGGCTTTATTTAAATGTCAGGTTGACCACAAAACAACTTGCTTTATGGCTATAACATAGAATAGATATAATTTGCTTCCCTGCTGAGTTTCTGGAAGCATTTGCATTGGAGGATGATCAGTTTATTGTATTTTGATACACCTTTATGTGTTAATAAGGTAGAAGATTAGAAGATAATCTTAACTGTACCTTAGAAATCCTGAATTCCTCCTAATGTAAAATGTCTGTGGGCAATCTGATTGCTTATTAGTGAGCAAATTGGGGGAATCATCATTGAGATTACACACATTGCCATGCTGTGGGCAGCAGTGTCGAAGGGTATTCCCACTTTTCATGAGTTATTATGAAAATGGTGAGGTGTAATCATATCTGATAGACTTGCTGACACTTTTCCTCGTGCTCAATCTATATATTCACAAAATGCTGAGGAAGTGGGTAGTCCTGCACTGCCACACAAGCTTTGGGGATATTCTGGGGTCAGCGATGCAAAGTCCGAGTTCTGCATATCTTGGTTGCTGGCAATAGACTTTCGTCAAGTGGGAGGTTGTACTAGAGATCTCCAGAGGTCCTTTTCATGTTGATGTTTCTTCATAGAATATTATTTCCTGTGTTGGAATGATGCTTCACTGAATGGTTTTCTTAAATGAACAATTTCTCTGCATTGATGCAAGGCTATGGAAGGAAAATTTTCTTATTTCTGTGTATTAGTAAAATCCTCTTTTAGTTAAAGATTCTGTCACAAAGACTTTAATCCCATTGAATAGTATATTCAAGATCCAGGGCTGGAAGTTTATTTAAATTCTCTTCAGACTGACAAATTTATCTTTTCCCATACAACGTGGCAAAATAAACTAAGAGGGGTTTGTTTGGGTGTTGTGTGGTTTTTCGTTTGGTTTGCTGGTTATTCTGTAACTCGCTCAAGCTAGTTAATCCAAAAGAAGAATAGCTGCCAGACTGACAGATGAAATTATCAACAGATGATCTATCTGACAAGGGTATGAGCACAGTCACAATGGGCTAATAATGGTAAGATATGAGCACCCAGTCAAAGGCAGAGTGACCTGTGCTCTTTTGTCACTACATACTCTGAATGTAAAGATGGACTGTCTTCTGCATGTTTTATTTTAATCAGCTGATAACTGAAAATACCTCGCACTATCAACCTAATGCTTTTATATCTTTTCAGCAGACACTAGTGATGCAGAAAATTTAATAAACAAAAAATAGTGAGTGTACTTCTAAAATACTATTTTGAGTGCTACTTAAGCACTGGGAAAAAAGTTGACTAGAGCAGTGTAACATCCTCTGCCACTTTTGTATGGCCCATCTGTGTGATTCCAGAGTTTCTATTTACAGAAGCGTTGACCTTTGTTATCTGTAGCAGATTTATTTTTCCTGCACTGCCTTCTTTTTTACTAAATGTTATGATTCTGTGCTCCAAGTTAGTGATATTTC
This sequence comes from Upupa epops, assembly GCA_013397515.1. NCBI lineage: Eukaryota > Metazoa > Chordata > Aves > Bucerotiformes > Upupidae > Upupa > Upupa epops. The sequence goes on along the minus strand of VZRI01008503.1, from coordinate 9,212 downwards.
TAGATGAATGATTATTAATTCTGAAATGTAGGAACCTTCTTTTATAGTGTGTATATTCTTTGTAGGATGGAAGGTGATATGGTAGCAGTAGGATGGAAGTACAAAGGTGCATTTAGGTAAATCTGTGTCACTAGGTTTTGAGTGACTGTCAGAAATGTAGGCAAACGAGAGAAGAATATGAGCAATAGTCAGCAATGCAGCACAGGACAGTTATGTTATTCATACAGACTTGGTTCTGGTTGAGGCAGAAGTTTGAAGTATGTTGCCTCCAGCTTTTTGAAAGAACTGTTGTTATTAGGCCCATACAGCCAAGCCTCTTAGACATGCTGTTCAGACTCTATTAATATGGGCAAGAGATTGATTTATTGTGTAGTCTTTATAGAAGCAATGAAAGCATATTTCATCTAAAATGCAAATGTGGGAAGTTGCAGGAAAGGATTTTGCATAAACTAATTCAGCCTTCATCAGGTTTTAGAATTTTTTCTTACCTTTCATTCTATGAAACTAACACTTCATTTCTTCTTTTCTATGTGTTAATAGCCACACTGGATTTCTTTTGAGTTGCTGTAGGGTAAAAAGAAACTGAAGAAAAGGGAGTAGAATATAAAACTATAATTTCCTTGCCAAACAGAAAAACCAAGCCAAAGAGAAATTTTGAGATGACACCTATTAGTTTTCCTACATCAAAATGAGTAGGACATTCTAACCACAAGCCTGTTCATAGACTCACACCTAACACTTCATGGTTGATTATGTAGATACAACTATTTGAAAAGCAAACTGCAGTTTCCAGTTCGTAGTGTTGCAAAGGTAAAAAGTGCAAGATACCATTCCAGCTACTCTTTTTAATGTTAGAAAAATCAGACGCTAATTTTCATTAGTGTGAAATCTCACTTTAAATACAGTGTACACATTAACATAAAGCCTATGTCGCCAACTAAACCCAAGGAATTTAAGCTTCAGTTCTTTACAGTGCAAATTACTACATCATAGAATTTGCTTTGTATGAGTCAACTTATAAAAAAAAAATGACTCAAACCCCCATGTTTAATGGACCAATCTGCAAATTAAGAAGGTAATGACTCCAGGTCATTTAAATTATGCTTAATTGAAGGTAATAATACCAGCCTTCAGTCTTCTCAATCATTATTTTAACTTGTTTGTACTGTTGCACGTTTCCTTTCTTTAAATAATAATCTGTACTTTATTTCACTTTGGTGGCGCAAAGGAGAAGGGGTCAACTGCCCGTACCACAGAGCTGGAAACATGCAGTAAAACACCATATATCATGTTCCCGAAATTCTTTGGTAGCTTTGACTTCTGTTTTCCTTCTTGAGTTTGATATTCAGATTGTTTTCCCCTTGAAAATCATGTTCATCTACATGGATACCAGAGAAACTGTTTTAATTGTAGCTTCCCACAAATTTAAAAAGAAGTGTAGACTCCTACACTAAAATAATTGGTTAAATAAATAAATAATTTCAGTTGTGTTGTTATTCAGGCCCTTAATGCAGACAGTTTCTTCTCCTAGGCTGAATGATGGGGATACCGTTGCTGACTTGACTTTGTCCTCTTTGTCCTCAGTGCTGGAGGGGATGAGGGTCCTTTCATGCAATTTAGCAGCACTAAGGCACCCTTGAAAGTCTCTGTCTCTGACTTTGCCTATCTTCTTTAAACAGGCAGATTGTTCTCTGTGTAAGCCAGGAGGAGAGTGGCTGTACACCTTGAAAGAGAACCAGCCTTTCTTCTGCAGAGGGAAAGCATGTCTATTTTTAAACTTTTACTATGTACATTTATTTCAGCTGCATGAGTTCATACTTAATGAAAGGTTTATTGTACTACCTGCTCATTATGTTCTGATTTTATTGTAAGTGATGACTAAAGTGATGAAAGGCCACTAAATTAAATGTAAACTTTTGTTGGTTATTATGTCTACAGAAATTTTTTATTCAGTGGCTGAAGACCATGCTAATAAAATGATGTGCAACAGAGATAAAAGGGTGCAATGTGCAGCAAAACAGTACTGATGGTGATTTAAATGTAATCAAGCTCACCAGCTCCTTCAGCATTGCATCAAATTATCATGTTTTAGAATTTAGTGTTTGCTAAATTTGATGGGCACGGACAGTGCTTTGTGATGCAGTAATAATGAGGTTTTCTATATGCATTTAGATATGTAGATAAATGAGACTTGTGCTCTAAATTACACACAACAGTGTGGAGTAGTTTCATATTTATAAAGCTTGTTTTAAATTGAAGTGAAATGCAGCCTTACAGGTTTCCTCCTTTTTGCTTTTGCATGATGTGGAGGTAGTTGAATTAAATCTCCCCCCCCCCCCCCACCAAAAAAAAAAAAAAAGAGAGGTGCATCAGAATGAAACCAGACTTTTTTCCTAGCTAGAAACAAGTATGAAGGTTCAAATTGTGGTTTGCTTCTAAATGTAAGGAGAATGAAAAAGACAGCAACCCCACTATGACTGTTAAGGTATAAATCATGTCTATTCATTTAACAGAGCCTGTGTTTGTATAACACAGCTTTGAAGTCTGGTTTCTCAATGCCCAGTCTCTGTTTTCAAAGTTGTATTTTCATTTGTGAGTAATTTTTAACTCCTAGACTCTTTCCCCTTCTGTTTACTTATGGCAGGAGTTCATCTTGCCTTCTCTCTTTTTTCAGGCAGTGGCTACATGGATTCTTGTTTTCACTCGTTCCATTGAATGATTTAGAGTGGGCAGGTTTTCTCCTAGCACAATTATTGGTACAGAACTTTCAGATAAGTTTTCAGAATTATTAATGTAAAAATATTTTCAGTCCCAGACGATCACGCTGCATGAGTAAAGTCTTTTCCCTCCGTTATAATTTACTGAGCAGGATGGAAGTTGCAACTAGTCAACAGCAAGTACTAATAGTCATGATAATTTACCTATATTAGTTAACTTCACAAAGCACACGACTCACTAAAATAGGCTACCAGCATGGGTCTGCTTTATTAACCTAGTTAAATACATGCTAGTAAATGGATATTTAATCCTCTTACTTTTGGTTGACTTTTTTGATTGGGTAAACCAGTTCATATAGAGGATCTTCTTTGCAGCAATGAGATGAGGAAAAGTCTGGATATGATACTAGATTTAAGAATCATTGCAGACCACCAGTGTGATAAACCTTAAAGGCAAATGCCAGGCATCGCAACAGATTTCTAATATCAGTTGAGGAATGTTTTGTTCTTCATATAAGATACAACTGTGTCCTCATCTGGTAGATACTCATGGCAAGACCATGGAGCAAATCCTCCTAAAGGCCCTGCTGATGCATCTGGAAAATGAAGAGGTGATTGGTAACCTGCATGGTTTCATCAGAGGCAAATCATGCCTCACTAATTTGATGGCCTTTTATGATGGTCTTACAGCACAAGTGGACAAAGGGAAGAACAACCAACGTCATCTACCTGGACTGGTGTAAAGTGTTTGACACTGTCCTGCGTGATATCCGGGTCACCAAACTGGAAAATCATGGATGTGGTGAACGGACCTCTTCCGGATAATGAATTGGCTGGATGGTCACACTCATAGAGTTGTGGTCAATGGCTCAAATTCCAAATGGAGGGCAGTGATGAGTAGCATCCCTCAAGGGCCAGTACTGGCACCAGTACTGTTTATCATCTTTGCAGGTGATATAGACAGTGGCATTGAGTGCCCCCTCAGCAAGTTTGCTGATGACATCAAGCTGTTTGGTGTGGATGCCATCCAGAGGGACCTGGTCAGTCTTGAGAGGTGGGCCAGTGCCAGCCTTATGAGATTCAACAAGGCCAAGTGTAAGGTGCTGCATCTGGGTCAAGGCAATCCCAGGCACAAATCCAGGCTGGGTGGTGAATAGATTGAGAGCAGCCTTAAAGAGAAGGACTTTGGGGTGTTGGTTAATGAAAAACTCAACATGAGCCGTCAATGGTCACCTGTGGCCCAGAAAGGCAATGGCATCCTGGGCTGCATCAAGAGAAGTGTAACCAGTAGGTCAAGAGAGGTGATCTTCCCCCTTAATCTGCTTGCGTGAGACCCCATCTAGGGTACTGTGTCCAGTTCTGGAGCCCCCAACAGTTCTGGAGCTGTTGGAACATGTCCAGAGGAGGACCACAA
>VZRI01008502.1:271-33716 GCA_013397515.1 Upupa epops | reverse complement strand
AGCACAGAGAGAGAAGCAAAAAATTTTAAAAATACACTGTTTTTTTTTTTTTTGATTTTTTTTTTTTTTTGAGTAGGCAAGTTAAAACTGTTTCTCCACTATGTTGTTTTTCCTATCCTGATCTACTTTGGAAGACAAAATCTTGATCTGTCACCTTCCCATCTCAAGCATCCACACATAAATGTATCTATCTGTGATGACTCTGGAATTCTTCCAATAGCTATTTGAAGAAGTACATCATCAACTTTGTTGTCAGCTGTATGTCAGTCACTGACCAGAAAACTGATCTTTTTCTGCTGTTTTCATTTTATGACCCTCTTGTCTCTCCCAGTCCTTTGGGCTATTAATCATTGCTAGAGCGATGATATATTATAATTGTGTAAAAAATCAATTAGCTTGTTTATCACACTCACCCTAGCTAGCCCCATCCCAAGATTAAAAAGATAATGCTCTGAATCCTGGTTTTCTTTTCTTTGGGAATGTTAGAGTTGTTTCTAAGACCACGCTGGCATTAAATACCTGCATATCTCATTATAGAAGGATGTTGGTGGAATTAATTTCTTTCTCACAGGCTCCAATTAGAATACAGTTTATCATTATATACTTTGTGACTCATATGAAAAGACTTCTAATGCATTACTTTTCAGGCATGAAAATGCTATTTGTAAGGCTTTGGGTGATTTCATGTGACACTGCTTTTGTAACAGGAGAGGAGAAAGAAAATTCTTGATCAGTTGATGGATTATTTCTAAATTGTCTTTGTTCTTAATGTTACAGTTGCTAATAATGATTTATAATCCTAGACCTTTTTTTCCTTCTTTAGAAAGAGAATTTTTTTTTAATTAATATATTTGAATTTCTTTTCTGAAAACTGTTTGGCTTGGGGTTTTTTTAAATGTTTTTGTTCTGCCCTACACATAGAGTGGCATGATAAGAGAGATACACTTGATTGCTCCCATGTCACTGGTGACCGTAACTAATATGAGAAAAACTTAGTCTAATTATTAGCTATCAGGGAATATTATGGTGATACTCATAATAATTTCATAAATGAGATAGTTTAGCAGGATAATAGGGACTATTTCCTTTTGTTAATTTTATTCTGCTAAAACAACAAAGTGTGCCCTTCATAAGCATTTATGCATGATTAAGTCCACTGATTTTATTTCCTTCAAGAAAAATCACCAAACTGCCTATTTTTAAGGATATTCTCAAATGTTGTTGAATACAAATATCTAATTTTTAGTATTAGTAGAATCTCCTGAGGTTTTGATGACTTTGCTACTAGTGTGACAGATGTGCTTGATAATCCCATATCAATTTCTATCAGATTAATATAATTTGACACATTTAGATGTTGATGGACGGGGTGGGACCATTTTGCTTCAGTTATTCTGCCCAGCTATTCTAATTAATCTCTGCTTATTTTAAAGAAATTACTTACAGTATCTGATAATGAGTTAATTTGTAATTCAATTAGCAGCACCATTTGCAAGACTTTAAAGTGAAAAAAAACACCTGCTTAACCTGGAGGATGGAGAGATGATTCTTCCTCCCCTGGCATGTCAGGACAGGCAAGGCTAGTTCATGCCACTACCCACTTTTACTGGGTCAAAATTATATACCACCAATACCACCAATTTTACTGGTCAAATACCAGTAAAATTTTACTCCTTGAAAGTAGCTGTCAAATGGTGCCTAGGGTGTACTTTTTCCTGTGAATTTTTTTGTTTTTCCTTAGCTATGTTAGGCTATAATGGAGCAGAGAATATAAATGTGAAGTCACTTAATCACAGTGTTTACACAAAGTACAAGTCCTACAGCAAACAGAATTTTTCGGGTAGGTATGACAGCGTGATTGAAATGAGGATAATGACATAACCACAGTAGAAAAATAAAGTTCTGCATAGAAGTGTCACAACAGGAAGGGTGGCACAGGGTATCTTAACAGTTCACTGGGAAAGGAAAGGACAGAGGATGGAAAAGATACTGTGTATTTCCTCCTAGACTGACTCTGGATGGGATTTCAGCCAAATGACCAGCTTTAATGCTTCTAATCACTTTTTTCTTCTGAGGTTCTTTTTTCCTCTTCATGACTAGCACCATTTAAAAAAAGATCTAACAGGCCAACTTTCATCTTAATTATTCTTTCGGGTTTGTGCATGCTCACAAGGGCAAGTATTCAAGGCAATCCAAGTTTTTCTGACTTTAGGAAAGGGAATTAGATGCTTGCCCGTGACACTTATATCCTATGTGGTGTGTGCCCACAGCCACGTGGAAGTAGAAGTGGCAATGTTTAAATGAAGTTATAGCTACTGAACTTTTTTTAGATAATCATGATTCTAAATAGATGACAGGATTATAAATAGATTACAGTAAATGCTAACAGGAGAGAAGGTAGAATTTGAAAGCCAGTTGAAGACTAGTAATACATGTATCACTGGCTCTTGCAGTAGTAGATGTGCATGAGTTATGAGTCCTAAAAACATATGCACTTTATGTACCTGCATTCAGGACTAAACCAGTTGCACCAATGTAAAGTGACAGACAGCTGGCTATTGCAGTTTTTCTTTGGGTTTGGAGTGTTCTAGGGACTTTGAAGGTTTCTGTTGTAATGTAGTTCCCAGCAATTTTAGCTAATCACTGGATCCTGTTGTTTCTTTGTCTACATGACTGACAGACCTTTATTCTGTGATGTATTTTGATAGCTCTTTATTCGTGACTTTTGGGAACAGAAATGCATAAACCCTAAAAGTTTATCTCCAGATTTTACATTTGATTACTTAGACAGACTGGACAATGTAAATAAAATATCCATCTCATCCTTTGTTCTTTTTGTCGTGAATTTTCTGAGCAACTGTTATTGCCATAATCATAAAGCATTGCTTCCTGAGCTGGAATTCAATACTTCATGACATATAAGCAAGATGATTATGAGCCACCAATGTGCTCTTGTGGCCAAGAGGACCAACAGCATCCTGGGGGTGTGGATCAGAAGGAAGGTAGTTAGCAGATCAAGAGAGGTTCTTTTCCCCCTCTATTCTGCACTAGTGAGACAGCATCTGGAGTATTGTGTCCAGTTGTGGGTCACTCAGTTCAAGAAGGACACAGAACTGCTGGAGGGTATCCAGCAAAAAGATGATGAAATAAGTAGAATTGCTCCCTTATGAGGAAAGGCTGAGGGAGCTGGGTTTCTTGAGCTTGGAGAAGAGGAGGCTGAGGGGTGACCTCATTCATGTCTATAAATATGTGAGGGGTGTGTGTCAGGAGAATGGAGCCAGGCTCTTCTCCAGGTCATCTGGTGATAGGACAAGGGGCAATGGGTGCAATCTGGAACATAGGGGGGTCCATATCAATATAAAAAAGAACTTCTTCCCAGTGAGGGTAACAGAGCGTTAGGAGGGTTGTGGATTCTCCTTCTCTGGAGATGTTCAAGACCCGCCTGGGTGACTTGGTCTTCGTGATCCTACTGTGGCAGGTGAGTTGCACTGGATGATCTTTTGAGGTCCCTTCCAATCCCTAATGATTCTATGACTATATTTCTCTTGATATGTATCTCAAAATGACATTAGTTCTGCTAACTTAGTGCTAGATGAGAGCTCCTCTTTAACAACTTAACTTGCTTCCTCAGGCCAGGAGAAATCTCTAATGTTCTGGTTACCACCAGTGTTGTTTTCCTTATGTCTGTACTAAACACATAGTCTTAGATTGTTGTCAGTTGACCAGGTTACTGAACTGTCACTGGTTTACCACTCGCTTTTTCATCGTACTGCCAACATAATCTTTATGCTCTCTGTGCTTTCACAAGTTTTTCTAGCACTACATGCTATGTTATTGAGTTATATCAACAATGATTCCTTTAGGGCTCAACTATCTGAGACCTGGTTAGCTGATGTCAGCTATGTCTGGTGGTAATTGTAAAACTGTAAGTCTTGAAATTTAGAAAGTAACTGTTTAGGCTGTTGTGTAACTCATTAATGTGTACATTCTTAAGATTTTTAATTCCTTGGTGTACATCTAAGTTGTAAAATGCTGGCTTTTAACATCATAGTTGCCCTTAAAGGTCAGGTCTTTGGCCTTCTGTGCTTGAAAAACAGAGGGAGACTTTTTTTTCCCCATCTCACATGTATTTGTTATCAAATACTTTGCTAATCCAATACTAACTTTGAAGTTATTTTGTCTTGTGTTTATGTCAGACAATTACTTTCACAGGATCGTGGGATAATTCAGGTTCAAAGGGACCTCTGTTCCAACCTCCTCTAAGCAGTGTTAGTGGTGATGCAAGGCTGCTCAGGGCATTAACCAGCCAGACCTTGAAAACTTTCAAGTGTTGAGACTGTCTGGGTCCCTGTTCCTGTGCTTAACCATCATCATGGTGAAGAGATTTCTCCTCTCCCTTTCATCTTCACACAGTTTTTATGAATATCTGTAGTCTTTGAAGTAAAGGAAGATTATGAAAAAACTCCCTTAAGCAGGCCTAGATTAATGGATTATAAATGTTAGGAAGTGATGGGACAGCATATAGTTATTAAAGCAATACAGTATACTATTGGAAACATGGACTGAAGGTTTTGTGCAAGTGTTCTGCTTCTGACACATTGAAAGGGGTTTTGTTGTGAGAACAGTTTCCATTTGAAACTGAAGATCTGTGACATTTTTCAGACAAATGTTCTACTGTATTGTTCAGTAACAATATAATGTTCTGTATCTTCAGAACAGACATCTGAATGGCTGAAACATGGCACTGCTAAAAGAAGTTGTCACTGTGCGATGAGTAGGTGATCCAAGTCTAGTTACTATGAAAAGTGTGCTGGGCTAAACAGTGTTGGGTTGTGCTTTTGTTGGCAGAACAGCTGTGCTATCCCTGGGGAGTCTGATCCAAGACAGAAGGAAAGCTTTTTCCAGAGCTGAGCTCTTTCCAGCAGAGGAAACGACACCTGCTTGTATTGTTTTATACCTGTTCCGAGAGTCTCTGCTGAATAGGCCACTGTACTGGCAACTGAGGCTGCCAATCCATCATAACTCACAGTTTTGCTGTGATTCCTCCCATGTGAATTGAGGGTCTCTGTGTGAATTATTGGGAAGAGGGATGGGAATTGTATTGTTCTAGTGGAAGTACTTCAGGAGGTGATCGTGAATGCAGGGGGTGATACCTGCACTGATCACAACAGCCAAAGTGTGGTCCCTTTGTCTCACATAGCAGACCAAAGAGAGTGCTTTGTTAGGATATTAAACCTCTTTTATTTCTCAGCTCTTTCTGTAGTTCTTCTCAATCTTCCCTTCCTTCTAGTGCTGAGGAAAAGTGAAGTGCACACAAGAAAATGCTTGAAAGGTCATTCACTAGTAAAAGTCTAGCAGTTTTGTTAACAGAAGGAAGGCACATTTCAAGCAATATCTAAGTGTTCATAACAACTAACTTGAAGCTGTCTTGATGACAAAATTACAAATATTCTTATTGCAACTTCAAAGTACTGGTGCCCACATCTAGAATATCACCTCCAGTTCAATCCGGACCTTCATTAGGATAAGTGACATCATAGACAGTGGCTAAAACGAGTCTATAGATTTGCTAGCTTGAGCACTTTAAAAGCTTTGCTATAAATCCTGAAGTTTATGCTTGTGAAAGTGTGTTTAAAAGCACTGCTGTTGAATGAGGTCAGGTGAAGTGTCCAGCCAGCTTCTGTCTGCTTATTTCCAACAGTAGCCACCTGAGGATACTTAAGGAAAGAAAATTTAAAAAGGTGTGAAAGAGAAGATGATCCTTTCTCTGACCTTTCCTGGGGCAGCATGCATTTTCCAATGCTCTGGAAATCATGCTGATTGGTATAGGTTTCATCACTGTTTAGGTAAATACAATGTTAAAAAGTAGCATTTGTTATATCTTCTACCCCATTACTTTACTTCGAAGATTTTCAGATAAACTGCATTCAATCTGAGAAATTCAGACTGATAGTTACACTGTTTAAAACCTAAAGAATGAGAATGTTCAGGTAAGTCATGCACGTAACCTAAACCCAGTCCTTTGCCAGCAGTACATATTAAGTCACTGAGACTTAAGTATTTTAATGCAACTTTGTTAGCATAAGCTGCAAAAAATGTAGCTTGCTTCTGATTGTTCTTTTTTTGTATCATTTATTGTTTCCATTGCTATAAGGCAGAGTTAAGGCTGTTTGGATGCCCTCAATTCCAATTATGCAATTGCAAGCAATTTATCCAGTGTTTACGTGCATATAATACAGCGTATATTAACTTCATTGACCCTAATGTTCCTTGGATCAAGTCCAATGTAGATGTGTTGCCGAATTTATAAAATGCTCTGGGATACTTCAGATAAAAGGCACTGTGATGAAGTGGGAGCTTGTAATTACCATAAGCATGAGGAAGTGGTTATACTTGACTCCAGCCGTTGACCCATAACTCTTGGAAAGAAATTGAAAGCTAAATGATAGATACTGCAGGGTAGCATTCCATCAGAAAAGCTATGCAATTTCATAGTCTCTAATATAACTATCCAATTCTGAAGCAGAAGGTGAGATGCTCTTGTCTGGTTACAGCTAAACAAAGTGCCAAGGTTTTCTTTGTCTGCCTTGCTCTTTCCATGCTGACTTGTAGGCTCATCTGAAGTGTGTTGCAGCCTCCAAAGCATCAGTCTAAACAGGTGCACTCTCTTAAGGGATGATTCTATTCTACTCTGCCCTCCTTCCTCTCAGCTGTCATGGTCATCCTTTCTTTGCTAGCTTTACCACAGTGATATGCTATATGCATGCAGTAGTCCTTGTAATCCTTCTAGTGATTTGGTGTTGGCATTAACCCTCGTGAAATTACTAGCTAAGTGTCAGCAAGACTACAAACTGACATAGTCAGATGCCCAGTGGATTAGGAATGTGCTCCAGACTCGTGAAATCTGGGCATCATCTACTTTTCTTCTAGCAGTGACACCTGATTAACAAGAGACAAGCAGAGCGTATCCAAGAAGCTATAATATAGTGTTCTCTGTTGCAGTTACTTCTGAGGTAAGGAAGGGAAAGTTACTAGTCTGGTTTGTGTAGGCTGCAACTACTCAGGACTTCTTGCCACCCTCTTGGGATCTATTTCTTTTTCAAAGTCATCTTTTTTGGTCTTTGAACAAGATATTGGTCAACTCTTCTATCTTTCTGATCATCTCTGATAGTTAGCATTGCATAGAAAACTATCAGCACTGAACGTCACAATGTAGCCAAGTTCCAGAAAATAAAATGAAGGTAAGTGCACTTAACAGGGTTTTACACTAAAGAAAAACAGAGAACTTGAAAACAATCCTTGAATCTCCTATTGAAAATGGATATTAGAGATAGAAATTTGGGAAGAAGGGAGTGTCTTCCAACAACGTGAGGTGAGAGGAAGAGTGCCTTTCCCAAATGAAGAAGATGAAGTACTGGGTGCCCTTTGGAGTTTTCAGCTGTGGTGGTGTGGGGGGCCCTGGCACACCCAGACAAAAGAGGTGAATGACCATGAGCCAGCAGTGTGCCAAGGTGGCCAACAGCCTGTATCAGGAGCAGTCTAACCAGCAAGAGTAGGAGTGTGGTGGTGCCCCTCTACTCTGCACTCGTGCAACTACACCTTGAGTACTGTATCCAGTTTTGGGCACCACAGGATAAGAAGGACATTGAGGTTCTGGAGTGAGGCCAGACAAGGGCAATGAGGCTAGTGAGAGGTCTGGCAAACAGGCCCTGTGATGAGTGGCTGAGGAAACTGAGCTTATTTAGTCTGGAGAAGAAGAGGTTGAGAGGACACCTTATTGCTCTCTACAGCTACCTAAAGGGAGGTTGTAGTGAGGTTGGTGCTGGTCTCTTCTCCCAAATGACTAGTGATAGGATGAGGGGCAATGGCCTCAAGTTGCATCAGGAGAGGTTTAGCCTGCATACAGACAGTGGTTGGGCACTGGAACAGGCTGCCCAGGCAGGATGTGGTGTCACCATCCCTGGAGGTGTTTAAAATAATAGTAGACAGAGCACTTGAGGCCATGCTCTAGGGGTTGGGGAGATGTTGGGATGAGGGCTGGACTTGATGATCCTGGAGGTCCTTTCCAGCCATGATGATTCTATGATTCTATTTCCTGATGCTTAAAGACTTCACCATTGTATTGGAAATATGAATTGCTGTTTTTCCTGTATTATATAAAAACCCTTTGACATGGTGAGCAATTACCATGTATGTCATAGGTAAAGCACAGCAGAATATATCTTTGGAAAAAGAGAGCTAGACAATCTCTTTCCTGGGGTGCTAGGTTTTATGTACTAAAGCTACTCGCTTATGCAGAGATCCCAGTGGAAGTCCCTAAACTCTGAATCTCTTTAGTAAGAAGGTGGATGTCATAACCATCAACATCAATTACCGGATAACTCTGTTTCTGGACAGAAAATGCCTTTGATGTAGTTAAAAACGAAGCAAAAGACCTCTCACAGCACAGATTTCAAACCCTCCTTCTCCAATGAGAAACAAGCAAAGTGTGCTGTGTGGCAGTGCATATAATCTCCTTACAAAGAGGATAATTTTTTGCCAGAAAAGCAATTTATTTAGAAAAACAGAGGTATCAATCTAAGGCAATTACAACCTGCAACAGGAAAATTAAAGTAAGTACCACAGAGGTGCCTGTTGCGGAAGGAATTTTCAAATAGAAACACACCGTTTGGAAAAATACAATAGGCTTTGTTTCTGTTCACTATCTTGATTACTTGCTACACTAATGTACACTAATGTACATTTATGCACTCCTGCTAATCATATCCAGAGCCCTTCAGAAATAAATAAAGAGTCTCTGTTCCAGCTAGTCCTGTTGTACAAAGCATAGCAATAATCAAGCAAGTTATCAGTGTAATTAGGGAATAGAAATCACTAGGGGCATCAAGCATCATCCTTTGCTGCTCTTTTTTTAAGATCTTGAAATGCAAATAGGTAATAAATTGCATTAGTGATAAATTTGTTTTCCTTTGTGTTGAAATTACTATGAGAGAGGCATCCAAATTGCACATATTGACAGAAATTGCTGTCTTTCCTCCCTTCCCCCACTCCCTGTCCATTATGTGTTACTGAAGCACCTAACCCTATTTCCTTGCCAGGAAGACAAGAATGGTCCTTCTGTTAGGTCCTGTGCTATCTGAGATGCAAATGTTTTCCCCTGCCTTACAGTGCACTTAGGGGAAAAGCAGAGGGTAGAAATCAGAGGGAACTGGGGAAACTGGTGCAGTGATCTATGCAAAGCACTGTAAAATGCCTGCTCTCATGGAGGGTATCTGTGAGTCAGGGAGAGGGTATCCTCAGACCAGGTACTAGGAAGTGAGAATTTGCTGCTTTTACTTGACAGATTACTAGTAGGAAATATCTCTGTCAGGAGATGCAGCTTGAGGACTCGTTTTGCTTTTGGAGCTCCAAAAGTGGTATAGAATAAGGCATGTGCTAGCAGACACCATCAGCACAAAATAAACAGCTATGTTGGCTTGAGTGGACTACGAATCACAGCAGCTAAACTAATTGATTTTCAAAAGTAGGAACATCATTGCACAGAAGCAACATCTATCTCTTATGCTTACCTTTCATTGAGCCATTCAAGTTTTCTCTGGAGTACAGACCTAAATTTCCAAAATTATTTGCTGTGTCCTCCTTTGTGTTCTCATTTATAACTTCAGAAAACTCTTGTTATAAAACCAGTTCTATGCCATTTCAGAAGATGTAGAACCACATCTACTGGAAATCAATAACAAAAGATGGTCTGTGCTTGTGGAACAAATGAGGCAGTCTTAGTTAAGAGGAAAGTCCAGATAGTTACATTTTTTTAAGCAGCGGTTACTAAATGAAGTATCATTGGTTCTTCAAACAAATCAGTCTAAAGCTATGATGGAAATATGCTGTATGGGAGAGTAGGAAGTCCATTACTAAAGTCTGAGAGGAAGTGAATTATACAAGCAGAGAAGGATCTGGCCCACTGTACTTCCAGCAGTAAATTTTTATTTATCATATTATTTGTTTTTCACAAAACATGGAAATGGTATCAAGTGATATGTGACCATTAACAGGTTTTAATCTGCATGTTTGTTTTGATGTTGTAGAATGAACAGATAAGGAACTGCTTCTTGTCTGTGGAGAGAGGGGGGCACATCTCACATGTTTCTATGAGTGGAAAAATAACCTAAATGCATTTGAATGTGCTTCATTTTCTTTCAGTTGTTTTCTTATCTCTAAGTGATATAAAAGAGGCACCTATGAGGCCTTTCTGGGAGGTGAAAAATACTATCTGTATCCCCTAAATATCTCTTTCCAAATACCCAGGTCTAGAACTCTGAATAAAGAGCAGTTGTTAAAGGGTACACAGGTCGGTGTAGGCAGCAAGAATTTATCCACAGACAGCCTGAAAAGGAAACTGTCTTTCCATGTGTGTATTGACCAACACATCCCAGAGTGTATCTGCTGTCAGGTAATCTATTGATTGCAGACAGACTGTTGCGTGAAACAGTTGCTATAAGTCAAAATGTGCTTCTCTTAAGCAATTACCAGTGACTGGAGCTGCTCAAAATTATTAAGCACAAGTAAATTAGCTGATGTGCTTGATCACATCTCCCCCACCCTTTCCTCAGAGACCCAGATTCCTCAAAATATGTAGTGCTCAGATCTGTCTCTTTGAGTGCTTGACTAAAGTGGTTTTGGTTTTTTTCAGTCGTTCAGTACCAGATAAATCAATAATTGTGATGCTGAGTAAGAAGGAAGAAAGACTTTCAGCCAGCTGTGAGTCTTGAGCTACAGCCTGTGGGAAACACCTGGTGAAATAGGGGGATGCAGGTAAAAAGCATTGAGGCTGCAGTGCAGGGGGAAGCATAAGCGATGAAACTAAACTTCTCAAATTTTTTAGAGTAACCTACCTCAAATCAAAAACCTGCTTTCCAAATATTCTTATAAGAAGGCTGGAGAAGAACTATTCAACGGGGCATGGAACAATAGGATGAGGGGTCATGGTTTTGAGCTGGAAGAGGGTGGGTTTAAATTAGGCATCAGGAAAAAGTTGTTTAATCTGAGGGTGGGGTGGGTCACTGGAACAGGTTGCCCAAAGAGGAAGTGGTTGATGCCCCATCCTTTGAGATGTTCAAGATCAGGCTGAATGGGGCTCTGGGGAATTGGTTTTAGTGAATGATGTCCTTGCTTGTTGCAGGGGTGTTGGGCTAGATGACCTTTGGAGGTCCCCTCCTAATCTGATACATTCTGTGATTCTATGATTTAATTTATACTGTGACACACATCAGTGAAAAACCAAAACAATACCACATGTGCTGAAATAACATGGCAAATGGGTGTTTCTTGCAGGAGGTGTCTAGTTCTAGATAACTGCCATACTGACCAAAACCAGGTTAATGTCTCTTGCATGACAATAAAATAACAGTAAATTAGCAATGTATTTGTACTACTGATGTATGTAGAGGAAGGCTTTTTTGCTAAACCAATTTGTGATTTACCAAGCATTGGGGAAGCCACCCTGTTAGATTATCAAGTTATCAGAAAATACTTATTTCTGCTGCCTCACATATACCCACTTGCCCTCATGATTTGTTTTTATTCTGCAAAGGAAATAAGCCACCAAAACAGTGATGTACCTGTCTGAATGCTTTGCTTAGTAGGAACTGAGATCCAGTAGGTGCCTTAAGATCCTAATTCAGCAGAACTTGTAATTAGGAGCGAAAGTCTGAACGTGTTCTTAGCTTTCCACACAGGGATTCAGAAAAGGACCTGCTCAGAGGCCTTGGTTGAGTGAACTGCTCCAGTGCATGCTTTGTTTTCATGAAGAGTGTGTTTTTTCATCATCAGTAACAAAGCACTTAGAGCATTGATTAAGCAACTCACATGTTGGAGGCAAGATTAACTTCTGTTGATAATATCTTTAGCAGCTTCTGTCTCTTTTATGCTTTTTGCTAGTCCTTTGAACAGTAAGCAGAAAGAATGTCTATTTGCCCTCCTGTTAAGGCAGGAACAGATAGTAGCTGGGATGATCAGCAATGTCTTTTGAGGGTGCTATTTCTGCCATCACTGTCAGTATATTCTTCCTTATTAAAAAAAGGAGGAAGGAATTATATGGTTTTTTAAAAAAAGTTCTAATAACTAAAATCTATTCTATGAAACATCTATTTATCAGTGCTGTATTATACAATCCAGTATGCCCAAAAAGAGGGCAAAAAAAAGAGTGCCACAGGGAAAAAAGTGATGACAAAATGCCCATAGTCCAGAAACACAGCTGAACCTCTGCTCTATTACTATGAACCTTATCTCTTTGTAATGTGCACTGCTGTTGCAGTGATTGACATGAAATCCCAACTACCTCCAGTTGATGGTACAAGCCTAGCAATTTTGGATGAGAACATGGTATCGTCTGAATTATTATTGGAATAGAACCTTGTCACAGAATTGTCAGAGTTGGAAGGGACCTGTAGAGCTCGTCTAGCCCAACCCTACTGCTAAAGCAGGATCATCTTTAACTGTATCCAGGTGGGTTTTTAGTATCTCCAGAGGAGACAGCCTGGGCAGCCTGTTCTGCCACCCTCACAGTAAAAAAATGCAATTAAATGAAACTTCCTGCATTCCCACTTGAGTCCTTTGCCTCTTGTCCTGTCACTAGGCACAACAGAAAACAGTCTGGCTCCACCATCCTTACACCCGCTCTTTAGATATTTATAGTCACCAGTAAGGTATATTGTGTCTTCAAGCTAAATAGTCCCAGCTCTCTCAACCTCTCCTTGTAAGAGAGATCTCCAGACCCCCAATCATCTTTGTTGCCCTCCACCAAAGTCTCTCCAATCTCTCTGGGACCAGGGAGCTCAGAACTGTACACAGTACCCCAGATGTTGCTTCACCAGACAGAAGAGAGGAGGAGGATGACCTCAATGGACCTACTGGCCACACTCTTCTTAATGAACACCAATACTGTAATGTAAAGTCTGTCTGGTTATCGATGACACTGGAGTTTGAGTACAGTGTCACATGAACATTAGGTCACACTTGCATGTTTAGTTAAGAGAACTTCTTTCCACTTTTAATCTTCGTCCTACATCCCCTTGCTTCAGTTATCAGGTGAAAAGCAAAGAGTGAGATGCAAGGCTTATGTAGCATCCCTTTTCATGCTGAACCTTGCTGGTTTCAGTAGATTAGTTTTATTTGGTACAGGGATAGGAGTTAGTGGCAGGATTTTGTCTTTGCACCGGCATTACTGTCACTCCATCATTTTCTGTCACAGTGTACTACTTCTTAAAAAACATAGAAATATGAGAGAGGAGGAGGAGTCATCATTTTTTGTGAATAGCTGATAGCAGCCTTTTTGTACCCACAAAAATGTCAGTTCAGACAGTGTACCCAGATGAATATAAAAATTTGCAGGTGCCATAGATAAGTGTATTTCTTTCCACGTGCATCCTAAGCATGTGGAGATCCATGTTCACAGCATGAAATGGTAGCCATCAAATTACTGTAGTGGTTAATGCTGACACAAAATCTCAAATGCAGGACAGCAATCCTGAAGTTCTGAAACACTTTAAAAAGATACTTCTGTACTTGTGGTCTCTGAGGTTGTCTGCCTTATGTTTTGGATCCTCCCAGTGCAGTACTCTTAAAAGACACTATAGGATTTGCAAGGCAATGCAAACTTACATTGGAGATACCAGTTCCAAACAAAGACAGGTGAATGTATGATAGATACCAAAAGGTCAGATTCTGTGCTGACATTTACAAAGATGTCTCTGTAGGTCTTGATATTTTTTCTATTATCCCTATGCTTACATTTTATATTCATGTTGTCTGGATCCTACGGTTCTCACCTCCAAGCCCTCCTCTTATTTTAACCATCTCTTTGTAGCTATTCTACCCTGTATGTGCCTATATATTAAAATAATTACACCCAGCTATACATTTATATGAAGTTATTTAGGGTGGATCAATTGGAGCTGCACAAAAGAAAGAATGTTTACCTAATATTATCAAAAACATGGTTTTCTCAAAAATCAAACCCAGTAAAAGTCTAGTAGATAATTTGAGGAGCCTTGAAAGAGGGAAACTGGTTTGAGAAGCCCTATGTTCCAGACACAGAATCCAATCACATGCTAACTGTCATAACTCTGGACTGGAGGCCAACATGAAAGGGGAATTGCTGTGTTGAGTTCAGGTGCAACACCTCAAGTACTGGATTCAGTTTTGGGGACCTCAATCCAAGAAAGATACTGAGGTGCTGCAGCTGGTGTGGAGCAGAGCAACAAAGCTGGTGAGGGTCCTAGACAACAGGTCTTAGGAGGAGTGTCTGAGGGAACTGAGGCTGTTTAGTCTGATAAAGAGGTATCTGAGGGGAGATCTTATTGCCCTCTACAACTACCTGAAAGGACATTGTGGAGGGGAGGGCACTGGTCTCTTCTTACAAGTAATTAGTGATAGAACAAGAAGGAAGGACCTCAAGCTGCAACAGGGTAAGGTTAGGCTGCACATTAGAAAAAATTTTTTTCACAGGGAGAGTAGTCAGACCTTGGAACAGGCTGCCCTGGGAGGTGGTCAAGTCACCATCTCTGCACAAGTTTAAAGGCTATTTAGATGTGGGGGTTAGTGATTTCATTTAGTGGTAAACTTGGTAGAGCAGGATTAACAGTTGGACTTTGTAATTTTAAAGGTCTTTTCCAACCTGAATGATTCTATGACCCTTAAGCCTAGGCTGGATGGGAACAAATTATGAATTCCTTGCAGGGCTTAATTTACTTAATTCTGCCTGTATTGTTTGCTTTTATGTAGTCTTGTAAGTCACAATGTGTAGTGCCTTGTCCTATTTCCTAATGGTAACAAGTTAAAATTTGTTCCAACTAGTTTTTAAACTACTTAAACTGCAAGTAATGAGATTACAAACTGCAAAGTAACCGTAGGACCAAGCAGGTCTCTAAGTGAACAATTTCTAAGGGCCAGAAAATAGATGGTCTGAAATCTGACGTTTGCTCTTCTCTGATTTAATGAATGCATGCGTAACTTACATTCTTTATTACTGCCTGCAAATTATGGGGTACAGTGGCTTTAAAAATCTTCATGTCCATGTGTGGTCTCACATTGACTGTAATTCAATTGACAATGTTTGAAGAACTAATCCAGCTTCAATTAAAATAAAAAAATAATAATTGGTAGGAAGTTGCCTGAAACAGCTTTAGCTAAAGGTATTTCTGTGCTGGGTCTTTTTTTTTTTCTTGGGTTGTTAGCCAGAACTCCTCACCCTCAACAAGAAACTGATAGTAAATTAAACATGTTCATAGAGACTGTAGGACAAGACAATGTAGCCAAAGTGGGAATAATTCCCTTAGGGACTGCAGTGCTCACACTAAGAAACTAAGGTTTTCTTTTCATTTGCTTTTGTGCCCTTGTGAAGGTTTAGTCACTACATCAACAAAAACTAGGTCATATGGAGTGTTCATTTGTTTTTCAAAACATTCTGGAGTGAATAGCGCCACAGAAACTCAAAGCACTCTTATTGTAGTAATGGTGCTAATCATAAAGTGATGTGTGATTAAATGCAAATTAAGTAGTAAAACTAAATAAATGAGTGAATGAAAAGATCATTAAAGTGAGCAGTAGGTGATATTAGGAGCACTAAATCACCAAGAAATAAGTTTTATATCAAAGTAACAGATTCTTTACTCTGAGATCTGTATCTCCTAGCTTGTTCTCAAGAAGCAGTTCTTCACCTGCCAAGGAAGCAGATCTTTAAATAAACAGAAGGCAATAGCAGGTTTCTCTTCTTGTCTGCCTGCACAAGACGAGCATGATTGAGAAAGAGATTATACATAAATAAAGGAATATTGAAGTGTTAGTGATGACAAAGTATGATTCAATTCTGCTGTTGGGCCCTTTAAGTAGCATCACAGAGTGGTGAAACTGAATTAATATGTTAAAGCATCTTTCCTGTTTTGGTTTGTACTCTTTTTGAAAGTATAGATGGAAAACAGTTTGTTCCACTGCTGTTGCCTACTTGCACAGGTGAGTTTTGATCATAGCTATGTTACTGATGTCAGATAACACTTATTCTATTTCATTCAAGTTCTACAAAATTACTCCAGAAAACTTTCCTCAGGTGGAAATAGTTACATGGTTGCTGACAAAGCACCAGCATTTGCTCACCGTACATCTTCAGCCTAACTTTGAGAATTGGCCCCGGGTGTTCAAGAATCTGATCTCTGAACTGTTGCATCTCAACATGTTCTTTTGTTTCACCTGTGCAAATCTTTGAGTACACAGAGCAGGTTTGTCGGTGTTGTCTCCTAGCATGCTATATTCTTTTTGCTTTGCTATGTTGCCCACCTTTTTTCTTTTGTAAGTAATGCAGCTTGCTTCACTTCTAATGTAGTGGAGTTTCTCTGTGCTTGCTGCTGGATGAGAGATTTACTATTTCACCCATTTTGGTTTTACATGACAAGTTAATTACTCCAGGTCATGGTTAAATAGGACTTTATTTGGCATGACACTGTATTTACTGAAAAAGGAAGAACAAGGCAGATAATCAGTATTTTTCTTTGAAAGAACAAGGTATATAACATAGAAAAGACAAAAATACAAGTTTGTTTCAGTATTTCAATGGATGCAGCAGTGAACTAGTTAGCCAGCTACCTAAATCATACAGGATTTTCTCATTGAGAACATAGAGGCTGTGGATGAGTATTTTTGAGCAAAAATGCTTTTTCAGTTTTTGAAGATGTTAAAGAGTATTATTACAGATGATTAGACTTGCAACCAAATAATGCTATCATCTTGATGAGATAAAACTTTGACGGTCTCATAAAGATCAGGTAGCTGTTCATAACAGCAAACCCGATGTTACACTACACTTTTTAGTCTAGCCACTCAGCCAGTAGCCACATGGGGAATGAACACATGATGGAACTAGTTTTGAGGAGGTGAATGAGGTTCATCCATTTTCTCTGAAAAAATACAGTTGTCTTTGCTTCACTCCCTCACTACTCTCATCCTACAAGCTACATGTCTGAGGGCCAGAATATTTTTCTGCACAGAGAAACAAGGCTTGTTGCTAGTTAAGAAGCTTCTCAGTAACAACTTCACCAAAACCGAGGCTGTTTACTGAGTAGGTACCCACTAGAGGCTGGACATTTCAATTACAGAACATCGCTCCTTGCCAGGGAGTACTATAAGAGATGTCTCATTTCCTAATACAGTACTGAACTGTCTCTGACATCTGAATTTTCATTATGGACATGCTTTTTTTACATATACAGAGGCTAACTTAATCTGCTGTAAGTGGAAGAGAAAGGGTCTAAGCTTTTTCTGTGTGTATGTGATGTACAAAGCATGGCAAGTAATGACAAAACTCCTTTCTATCACTTCTGTTTGGTTTTTAAGTAGTAGAAAAGTATTATGAAGACATAAGGGAATGCAAAAGCATCTAAGCCATGCGAGTGATCTGATGGTGTA
Organism: Upupa epops; assembly: GCA_013397515.1. Lineage (NCBI taxonomy): Eukaryota > Metazoa > Chordata > Aves > Bucerotiformes > Upupidae > Upupa > Upupa epops. Next base: position 16,262 of record VZRI01008502.1, on the reverse strand, counting down.
TGTGCTGAAAAGTAGGTGTAGTGTGTAGGAGGACAATGCAATAGTCTCCAGCACTTCATTTGTGGGAGCGTGCTTTATCTCATCTCTGTACAGCAGAAGTGGGGCAAAACTGTCTTTTTGAAAGTGGCTCAAACAATGATACTGACAAATGTTTGCATCTTCTTCCCTGTCCATCACACAATCCATTTATTTTAGGTCCAAAGAAAGTAGAGAAAGCAACTTCTCTGCCAACGTGACTTCAATAGTACCTTCTTTTGTTTCAGGTTAATTAGTGTACAAGTCTGATGTTTTAAGTAAGCTGTTACCTAATCTAGTTAAAGGAATCAAGAGGCAAGGGCTGACAGTGCAGCTGCTACTTCATATGAAGTAGCATTAATTCTATGGATTATCAAATGTGACTTCTGGTTTTCAAGTTCTTTTCAGTAATGATCTATTGGTGACAGTCCCAAATGCAACTAAATTCAATAGAAAGGAGCACAGAATCATTGTGTCTTTTTCTACTTAAATATTCTGTCTAAAGGAATCAGAAAGATTACAGTTTGCCAAGTGCTACTTACATGGCTTGTGCACCCACAGGGGTATTTTCTCCTATCACGGGCATGATGAGTTGAGACCTCAGTTATCTGAAGCCATCTGAACATCCTCCTGCATTTTGGAATCATATTACAGAGCAGCATCAGCTCACCAGCTTGTTTGTTTGCTGGTATTATTTGGATATTCTCCCTCAAAAAAAAAAAAAACCAAAAAAAACCAAAGAAACAATCTCATGTTTAAAATCCTAATGAGACTGTCCTTGCTTTTAATAGATTCTTTTGTCAAAAGCTCAATTACAATATCTCTAGGAAAAAAAAACAAGGGTATGTGGGAGCAGAGGGGAGGGCAAGTAATGATGAGAGAATAGCCAGAAATTAGAATCCACAAAATATATCAGCTTAGGTTCATCCAGTTGTGCATTTGGATCAGTGGTTTTTCTCATTGGGATCAGTAGCATGACTCTCACTTTGTGCAAAGGGATGAGAATGAGTGCCAAACCTATAGAGCAGAGGGATACATGGTTTGAAGATTAAGAGAAATGGAAAAGCATCAAAAAGGCTGTCAGCAATTGCATAATTGAGTATTTGACTGCTGATGCATGATGGCTGCAGACAAGGGTATTGGGCCTTTAGCTTGCTGTAAGTGAAATACTATTCTTGTGCATGTAGTTGTTTCTGCAAAAAGAAGCAGAGTAACCAGCATCAGATGTAGCCATGAATTTTATGAATGGTTTTTTGGAAAGAGTGTTAAATGGTAACATCCGTTCAAATAGGAGGACCGCATTGTTTCTGTTCCAAGCCTGCAGATGGGTAATTCACTATGCAAGAGATTTGCATGGCCAGCATTTCAAGTCATCCTATTTGCCTTGGACCAGCTTTCTTTGAAAAGAGGAAAATCTTAACTTATCATATCTGGAAGTTTTATAATTGTTTTTATAGTGTGAAAAGCAAAAGCTAAGCTCTGGAAGCCAATGCCATAGGATGTCTTCCTAGATAGAAAGTTTATTAGAGTTTGGAAAGTGGCTGAGGTATCAATAAATTTTTAAATACAAGCTTTAAAAGAGAGTGGCAACTGGACTGATTAAGGTTTTGGAGAACAGGTCTGATGAAGAGAGGCTGAGGGGGCTTGGGCTGTTCAGCCTGGAGGAGGCTGAAGGGAAACCTCATTGCTCTCTACAACTACCTGAAGGGAGGTTGTAGTGAGGAGGGTGGTGGCCTCTTCTCCCTCTCGTGAGGAGCAATAGGACAAGAAGAAATGGGGAGAAGTTCAGATTGGATCTTAGGAAAAACTTCCCAGAAAGAGTGGGTAGGCCTTGGGACAGGCTGCCTTGGGAGGGGGTAGAGACACTGTCCCTGGAGGGGTTCAATAAAACAGGCAGAGATGGGTTAGTGGTTGGGGGTTGTAATGCTGATGGTTGGACTTAATGACCTTGAAGATGTTTTCCAATCTTGATGATTCTATAAAAATACATTAAAGGCTTTGTGATATGAACTCATTCCTAGACCAGTCTGAAAGAACATTTTTTGCCTTTCTCTTTCCTTCCTCTCTTCCTTCCACCAGTGATCATTGTCCAGCTCACTTTCTGTAAAACTCTAAATCAAAATACTGGTTTCCATTTCAGTCAAACTGAGCGCGCTCATCATGAGCAGCAGTTTCAGACATGTTCTCATGAGACAGCGTTATACTATTACCCCACATTTGCTATGCAGTGCACTGTAAGGTATATAAGTGCACTAGGTGTCTGCTCCTGTTTCCTAGTGACATTTGTGTTTAGCAGACGATAAAAGCAGCATGTGGCCAAGGTTGGTTTGGTTTTTTTTCTGTACAATCCATTGAGCTGACTTACAGCAACTGTCCTGTTAGAAAGAATTTACTTTTAGCACACTTGAGGATACTTCCCTCATTTGATTCTGGCCTTTCTTGTAACTGGGAAAATGGCCTTTACTAAAAGAAGATGCTTCACCTGATGCATACTGCATTTTAGATCTTAACATGCAAACCTAGTATAGGAAATGTTTTCCTTTCTCCCAGAGGGAAGGTTTAAATATTTGTATTTAAGTAAATATAAAAGCTACTTCTAATTAATTCACAATAATAAATGTTAAATGTAAATTTTCTCATCCATGTCCACTTAATGTTGTGGATAATGAAAATGGGTGACGTGAGCAGCACTAAAATTTCTATCTAAGCAACACCAAGATGAGATATATGCTTGTCAGAGTGAGGTGACACACCAGTGCAACCACACATGTGGCAAGTTTTTAGCTCAAAAGCCACAAATGCGTTTTTAACAAAAAGGCTATTATTTTTGCTTCTATTTTGTCCCACAAGCATCACTGGCAAAGTTTAGAGGTTACTTGCCCCTTTCAACTGTAGCCTGGAAATAGGAAAATGCAACATTGCCATGGTAACAAGCTCCTTCTACCATCCATAAAAATAAAGGACCGTCTATTTGTTTCCAATGATAAGATGTTATGTTTAACCGCTCTGAGCAGTGATGGCAGGGTCAATCCTTGCTACAGTAGTCAATTTATCTTGACCAAACAAAGAAAAGCACTACCTGCTAAAACTGATTGTGATGGACACAATCATAAATCTGTAACATTAACTGATTGGGTTTTTTTAAACAGCTTTAAAAAATTAGGTGCAGTACCCTTCTGCCTCTCTTCTGTGCAAGATGCACAGCACTCATGTTGTTTTCTTATTTGGAGAAACATGATGGTGAGTTTAAAGCATTTTAGGGTTTTTTTAATGAGGTTTTGCTCCAAAGTGAGAAACATCAGAGGCTGCCATCAAATATAGCAGTAGAAGCCAAATACATTAATTTCAAAAACATACACAGCCCTGTGGGCTGGAAGACACTTCCATTCTGGTCTCCAAGACCCAGATCTCCAAGATCCTTGCATTCTGATCTTCAAGTCATAGCTCTAAGTATTCAGATGTAATAAGCTGAGGAAAAGGGTGTTGGGACCTGGCTTGAAGTTACTTGCCTATGATAGTGCACAAAACTTATCCCACAGCAGTGAGATGGATAAAGTGTGACAGTTTCTCCCAGCAATGGACAAAGGAAAGCTCATGGCATGGCCATCCAGAGACTGAGGAGAAGTTTGGAGGGTTTTTGGTTTCACTGGATGAAAAGCCCTTCTTCCATATCATGATAACTCTGCTTTCATAGCTTCTGTGTATGAGTACATATGTGGTGCAGAACTCAGCAGGATATGTAGAAGGGGAGGGGGCTTTCCACCCCCAAGTTTCTGCTCCTTGGCAGGGTTGTGTAGCTACACTGGCTCTAAAAGCCCACACTTTGCATCCTGGCATGGGTGACAGCTTTTGAACCTGAGTCACTCCCTTTTCTTTCTCTCATTGATGATATGATTCATCATCTTGAATGGAGCAGCCAAGCATGGAAGACCAACAGTTTCTTCAGGGGGATATAATTTGCTTTGAAAATAAAAGGAAGGTAACAGTTGGGAGGGCCTGAACAATAGTAATCAATGCAGGCTAAAGGGTATGTCTGTGCCTGATGAGTTGTTTTGAGGATGAGCAATACCAGCTCATTGCTGTAGGGTCTGACTTTAAGAACACTTCTCTATGAGTTACCTGGCAATAACTGACTGTAGCTGCCAAGCAAGGATATTTACTCCTAGAATCAGTAAACGCAATCTTGCCATTAGTGCAATGAATTATACACTGGCATTGTATTTTGCTATTTTTTCAGTATTATTATTTCTTTGTGTCTAATTTTAAGGCATCCTAGTGTTCACGCTTTCCTTTCACTTGCTAGTTACAGTCTCTTGTTGAGGTCTATTTGGGCATATCAGGCTTAAAACTTGGTCTTCCCCAGGCAAGACACTGGTTGAGGTGTGGGTGCTTTGGAAAAGTTATTTGGAGTGGCAGTGGTTTGGAACTGAATGCACATCAATATCTATTTGAATGTGCCTGTACATTTCTTAAAACAAATTGTGTATAGAAATGTAGACCTTGGGACAGACTCAATAAATCAAAATAATGACACAATGCTGAATATTCATTACAGGATCTGACACAATGGTAAAACATAAAGGATCTATACTTTAAAAGTGTCCCAGATGTTCCAATAATATTCCAAAATGCATGTGCTGTCAATGTGTCCATATTTTACAGTGAGAGAGCTTTGCTTAAGGTCTGAGGAGCACATAACAGTGTTACTCATTGGCTAATAGCAGGCTTCATCCACTGACAAGTCAGTCTATTGAAACACAGCGTTCAGTGATAGCTGTTACCACAAATGGACAAAAAAGTATAGGTTTAAATAACTTATATAGCATTTTGTGCTCTTGGCCTACAAGCATTATCTCATGCAAAGGTTATTCAGGGCCATTCCAGCTCTTTCTGTACTTTGCTTAATTGAACTCCAAAAGCTAGATAGATTAAAAGATGCTTCTGCGAACACATTTATGTTGAGAAATTTGAGATTGCAGAGAATTTTCTAGTCCCTTCTTCAGTTCATAACAGAAAGCACTGGGGAACAATATTAATTTCTCTAACCGTACCTTGTGGGCTTGATCAGTGGTAGGAGGAGAAGCCAGACAGTGTCTCTTGATATTCACAAGAATTTCCTTTAGAAGGAACAGTAAGGTGCCATCCTAGGGTAATGGGAGTCCTTAGGAAACCTATCTTGCCATGCTTGTCAACAGTGTGAACTGCAAAATGATTGTTGTATTGGTCTCAGCCAAGTGATGACTCCATGTCACTTCTTTTACCAATTCTGAATGCATCTGGGGCATCCTCCTACTCCTGGGCAGGACTTCTGCAAGTGCTCCATTCAAGCTGTCTGAGGCCATATCATTGCCAAAAATTAATAATTTCCTAAGCAGTGGCACTGCAGATAGATGAGGTTTGTTTATGCTTCTGTGTGTGATCTGTGCATCTCTTCTGCACTGACTGAGGGATTGTCAAAAGGCTCTTAGTTGGTAATACTCTTAGGTGTCTGATCTAATGATTGTTCAAATGGAAAAGTCCACCGAAGACTTTTTTTTTTTATGAGAATGTTTTAAATAATGTTGGGTACCTCCTTACCTTCTGCCTCCTTGCTTTCTTACCTTACTAAGTAAAAGTATGTGTTTTCTCTAGGAGCAAATGTAGAGGTGGGATAGCTATATATAATTTTTGCCTTTGAATCTAACAAATATTTAAAGAAAATGTCTCACTGCAAAACATGCTACTTCCTAGGATTTTACTGTCATTATCAGAGTGGATCCTTATCTGATTCAGTTTTCCATGGCTGGGGAAGGAAACATACAAAAGTAGCATAAGATTTGGGTGTTTGTTCTTGCTGTCGTTGTCTTTATCTCTGGTCTCATATGACTTCTTCCAATAAGACGCCACCAGTTTCAGTTGACTTGCTTTCTGATGACAAAATGAACTTACTAGGAGAGCAGCTTGCATGATGTATGAGAGTCTTGCCTTTGGTGGTTAAACTTGGTCCTGTCTACTTCAATATCAGGAGTTGTCATTGCAAAATTCATTCTCCTCTGCCTCCTTAAAACAGCAAAATTTGGCAACTGACAGAACATTAGAAACTATATGTTGAAAACTGTAATCTTTACAGATTAGTCCTATTTGAGATAGATTTAATAGCCCTTTAAATTAAAATGTTATGCATTTTTGTGTGATTCTTGCTCTTGTGTAAGTTTTGGTGTGAAACTCTAACAGACTTCAATGGACAAGGTTCAGGCCAGCTACAACAAGTAGAAGGGTGTGTTTCCCTCAGAACAATAATCACCACTGTCATAAGAAAAGAATAGGAAGAATGACCTTTCCAATTGTGTCTTGTTTTGGAGACAAAATACCAAAAAACTGCAAAGTGCATTAGCAGATTTAAAATAAGAAAATCCAGATAGAAACCTCATGCTGTAACTGGTCAGCTACAAGTGTAAATTCAAATCAAATCGTGCTTTGCTCAGGGTAGCACCACAGTATGCAATAGTTTAATTCTATTACTTAGGTCATTTTATGGAAAATAGAGAAGTTTTTGAGGCTATGGTTAAACAAAGATACCTCTCTGCTTCTGGAGTATGATGGCTTCTTTCCTGGAAGTTCTTTCCCTCTGCTTAGAAAACCCAGGGCTGTGCAGATTCCCCCTCCTTGCCTGGTATTTCTGTGTTTAAACCAAAAGGAGGGAAAAGGTAGTACAAGATTTATTTTTTTTATGTTGTGGGGAGCTAAATGCAAAACCAGGTTTCCTCTCCATGTAAAACAAGTAATAATTCATGGACTTTTAACTGGGCTGAGCCTCATTACATAGCAGTAAATGTTGATGCTAGTATCTTACAGTTGGCTTACATTTTCAAACCCTGCACATTTAATTGTAGGATACCATTTAGAAGGGAAACCTTTCAAAGACCACACATGCATTACTGGAAAGGATGTTGTGGTGTGAGAGCAATCCAGTGGTAGGCATTCACTGGTTTGCTTCTACCTGAACCTAATGGATGATAATGCGTCTTTTATGTCATATATAATGATAAATTTGCTGCACTAATAGGTCCATATGCCATAACAATAGACCACTGCTCTAGTAAGTTCCTGTTTCTTATGAAAAATTGCTTGTGTATCGAGAAGAAGTTGACAGGTAAATTGCTGGATGCTACCATCTTTGGTAGTGATGAACTGTGTCTTCAACTAAAACTACTAAATCAAAAGCTGTTAATGAAAGCAGGAGAGGAAACCAAAAACTTAGCTAAGAAAGAGGATCACCCTACATTTTCTTAGAAGTAAGTGTACATATAATAGGGACTGCTATAAAGAACTGCTCTGCTAAATTCCTAATCTGCAAAACAATTTTAAAACTTTTCTGGAAAAGATAAATATCCAAATGTTTATTACAAATTTTGTGATCAGATAATACATTTCTAAGGCAGTTTGCTGTAGTAGGTAGCTGCTAATCTTGTGATTTTTATCATGCCTCAGCATTTAAAATATATGTTCAGTTGTATAGTCAACTATAATTGAGATATGCAAAGAGTCTTTTGATAGAATTTGAAATTCAGAGGTAACTGGTAGAAATATAAAAAAAGAAAAGACTTCTGTCAGTCCCTCCTTTCTCACACTCACCTCCCTTTCTCCCTTCTGCTCTGGTCTTCTTGTTTCCAACTGCAGTGCACACTGTGGAGCCTACTCAGTAGTGGAAGTAAAAAATGCTCAAACAATGTCTTTAGCTCCTAGATGCAGATGGCATTCTATACTTTCTCTAAAAAAAAACCCTATTCTTGTGCCACAGAAATTTTGTGGTTCTGTTGTTTCACACTATGTTAGAAATTGTTTTTCCTCATGCAGGTTTAAAGGGGAAATTTTTTTTCTCCTTTTCAAAATCATAAAGATTACTAGTCTTATGCAAGCAGAGCTGAAAGCAATACAATTTTCATGGCTACTGAAGTTTATTTTACAAACTCATTGAGTATATGTATTACATTTTGCCTGGGTGATTTGTCTAGCAAGCGGTGGATTTGGTAGGTGGAAAGTGCTGGTTGGGTTCTTCAGCTGAGTTAAAATTAATTGGTTGTAGAATCCATCTTTATTTTAAATTATTTTATTGTGTTCATGTTTTGAGGATAATTTCTGTTCTCAGTAGGAATATAAATTGTGTTTAAATCATTATGGGAAGGGGAGGCTGAAACGTATTGTTAAGTTTCTGCCTATCAGCCTAGTGCACTACTTGTGAGAGGAAATAGTAGTGGCCAAAATGAATTTTCAGTCATCAGGTGATGTCTTTATGTGTTACCCATGTACTCATTTGCATTTCAAATACACGTATGTGACATCTACAGGACCATGCAAGCAGAGGTAATAGCATGTATTAATCTCAAAAGAAATGAATGTGTGTAATAGTCATCACTGCACACTGACTATTTGAGGATATACTGGGAGGCCAAATCTTGTGAAATCGTCCGTGAGTGAAGGTAAAGTGACCATAGGTGGGGTATTTTAAGGGTAGGGGAATGAATGCAGTAATATGGAGTATTCTAAAATATTGTAGGCAGTTCTCCCATGCCTATAAATGATCTTTGAAATCTGTACTTAGATGTTGCAGTTTGTATATAACGCATATTTACAGAATCACAGAATCATTTTGGTTAGAAAAGGCCTTTATGATCATCACATCCAACCACTGACAGTGCACTGCCAGGTCATCACTAAAACATCTCTCTAAGAACTACATCTATATGTCTTTTTAATACCTCCAGGCTTAGTGACTTGACTGCCTTTTGGGGCAGCCTATTCCAGTGTCTGATAACTCTCTTTCAGTGAAGAGGTTCTTCCTAATACCAAATCTGAGCCTCCCCTGAAACAACTTGAGGCTATTTCTTCTTGTCTTATTGCTTGCTACTTGAGAATAGACTGACACACACCACACACACACACACACACACACCCCAATCTCTCTACAACCGTCTTTCAAGTAGGTGTCACTCAGCCTCCTTTTCTCCAGGCTAAACAACCCCAGTTGCCTCAGCTGCTCCTCACAGGTCTTGTGCTCCAGACACCTCACTAGTTTTGTTGTTCTATTGACACACACCAGCACATTTATGTCCTTCTTCAGAACTTGAACACATTAATCGAGGTGTGGGCTCATCAGGGCCTAGTACTGCTGATCTGGCTGGCTACCTTGGCACATTGCTGGCTCATATTCAGCTGGTGTTCAACCAGTACCTCCAGGTCCTTTTCCATTGTGCATTTTTTCTAATCATTCATCCTCATAGCTATTTCAAAAGCATTCTTTTTTTTTTTTTCCAGGTATTAACATGATACAAAATTCCAGAAGAATTTTAGGGTAGATGTCAAATCACTCAAAAGCAGTGATAAAAAAAATACCTCTAAACTGATTTCTTTTGTGTCCTTGAGCACCAGGCATGCACATTTCAGGCATAAAATGTGGCTATCTGTAGTCTGTAATACATTTAAAATAAATAAATAATACTTGTAAGAAAAAACCCTTCTTTCACTGCTAAATATTTCTCATTGTCTTCTGAGGTAATTTACTTACTGACAGATTGTCTGGCACAGACCTACGTAGTATTTCTACTCTACTTCATTGGTTACAGTGAAGTTCAGTGGAAAAACCTAGAAATTGGTCATTCACTGCATTTCTGTAGCAGGACACTTACTTGTAAGGTGTTGGAATACAAGAATCCCCAGCCATGTCTAAGAATCCCCTCATTCTACCATACATTTGCACACAAGACAGCTGCTGTCCCACACAACTCAAGATCTGAATGTTAAACATTTCTTGACTGAACCAGAAGGAATAAGTGATTTGATAAAAATTGATCACAGATAGTTTGAGCTTAAATCCGTGTCTGAGCCTGAGGGTTGTATAACCACTTCTTCATAATTCAAACGTCCCATTTTGTTTCGTGTTATTGGAAACAGACAATGAATTGTACTACTCCAATAAGGTTAGCTGCAGAACAACAAAGCTTTCTGAGAAAAAGCATAGCAAAGGGGTGTTGCAAAACCCATACCCTGAAAAACTGTTAGTGAAGCATGATCATCTTCCAAACATTCAATATTTCAAAGTAGTTGTTAAAAAACAAAATAAATCTGACTTCAGTAGCAGGAATTGCATGGGCCACTCTTTAAAGCAGGGCAGCTGGAGGAAGGAAAGTTGCTGGTAAATGAGGATGTGTTTACATTTTGAAGGCAGTTCTTCACTGAGTTGTCAAAGGACCTCTGTAACACACAAAACTGATCCTCTGTAGTGGAAGGATCTTAAATGCATTATTAGCACCCACTGTTTCAGCTTATCTTTAGTTTAAATATTTAAATATAGATTAAAGGCAGTGGTTCTGACAGGAGATCTGTTCACCAGTGAGTAAAGCATAGAATAGTAAATCAGAATTGCCATATTTTGGCAGATACTTGTGAATACGAGCTACAGAACTGTGCTGATTGATCGTCATGGAGGCTGTGGGTTAAGCCCACTACATAACCGGACTGAATGGAGAATTGATGATATTTATCTAGAAGCAAAAATAAACATAATTATTATTATCTTTGCACTCTCATTGTTTGCTTCACCAAAGAATGGATGTCACAACTGGGTTTTGTACAGGCTATTATTAGAAGTTGACCTTGGAAACATGTACCAGGCAGAAGTCTGCCAGAAAAACCCATTTTATTTGAAATAAATCTGTTCTCTTTAGACGAAACAAAAGCACAGCTTAAAACTCAGCTCTCATCTTTGAAAAAGCACAGTAGAACTTGTAGAAAATGGACAATTGCAAGCCAGCTTCTGCTCTAAGGGCCTAGAATCATCTCTGCTAATGTCACAGAAAAAAACAGTAAGCACTGAATAAGGCACATATTTTGTAGAGTATCTTTACTAGTGTAGTCTGTCCCAACGCTTCTAAACACATGGGGCAAACCAGTTAGCAGTAGCAGGCTGCAGTCTATTAGGGCTGCATATGTTTGTGTCAAAGCTAAATATGATCTTTTCTTTACTAGTGCAGAAACATATGTCAGCTTTCACTGAGTTTCTTTCCTACACATTTGATTAAAGAATTGAAGAGTTGGATTAAAGATTAAAGAAGTGAAACTGTTTGAAAAAACACATATGCCACTTGAAGGATTTCAGATTTTTAATTATTATTTTATTATACCTTACAAGTAACAGACAAAAAAATTGCAGACAGAGCTGTATGCCTCTTGGTTTTCCCTTTGGAACAACTTCAGACAATGCTGTTGAGCTGCCTTAGAGCTGGTCTATTCTTTTCTAGGGCCAATGAAATGAAACCTTGAATTGGATCAAGGACTGGGAAACCAGTACCACAAATGTCTTCATTGACTGAGAACCTCTGTAAGCAGAGTTACTAGATTTATTATCTTTTCATTGTTATTGATATTGCAGTAGTAGTAAGGCTAAATGTACATGTTTGGAGGCAGACCCAGCTCTTAGTAATAATGCGTAAAGGCTTTTTCTCTTGTAATGTGCACAGTAGCATTGAGATTCCCAAGCAAGCTCTAAGCTGGATAACCTGGGTACTAAAAATATGCTTTAGTGACCACAGTGTGAAATCACCTAGCATTACTGTTTGGGTTCAAAGCCTACTTTATTCACCTGTTTTCAGTGACTCTGACAGTACAATAAGCATGTAAAATAGAAATCAAATATAAAAACTGAATAGAAAACTTCATGAGACAGAGGTGGTACCAAAATCATTATGAACCATAGAGACCTATTAGGTGCTGTTTAAGCATTAGACATCTGTAGTCCATTCCTGTACTTGATACCAGTTCTCTTAGTGCTGAGGCATAGTCAGATTCCCTACACATTTACTCTTTGCTTTTCCATCAGTTGGCCCAACATTTCTATGCCAGTATGGGCAAATTTGCCCATTTCACCTGTAATTAGGTTCTCAGTCTGATATATTGTTCAGAATAGAAAGAAAGACAGGCATTCATCTCTTGTTTTTCAGCCATTTTTATGTGACAGGGCCACAGCTCCAAGGGGTAACTAGTATTTTATGCTTATTGTGGCTATCCACTCCTACAGAGTGCTGTAACAGTAGCCAATGCATGTAATATTTAAAGCACAGCCTTTTTCCAAGCATTTTTTTGGCAAATCCCACTGAAATACTCTTGAGGATGAAAAGCTTAATTAATTACACTTAATGTTCAGGCACTGGATCCAAAACACTAGAATAGAAAATTTAAGGGAAGAAAAATATTTGAAAAGAAAGCTTGTCATATTCCTGTTTATGCCAAAAGCCATATAATTGTTCAACTTTATTTATGAATATAAAAATGGAAGTTTTATCCCCATGATCATTTTTGCAAGGAAAATACAGATAATATTTGTCAACCATAAACAACTAATTCTAATGGGAAGTAAAGACTCTAAATTGATGGAGACATGAACATGAGATAGCAGTTTATCAAGGAATTGCAGGGGATTCTGCCTGGGACAACACATAGAAATAATTAATTTCACAGTGTCACTGCCAGCTAGAACAAACTGATTACTTAAATTAAAAAGAAAGAAAGAGAAACCCCAACAAAATCTTAATGTCAAAGTGTCTTAGTGCTATTGCCTTGGCTGTCTTATTTTCAAGAAAATACTGTTCTCATTTCACTTGCTATCAGTTTCAGGACTTTGTCTCAGGGCAGCCTCTTCAAGTTGGTCTGCTTTTGATGGTTACTTATATTCAAGAATTTGTAGGTTCAGACAGCCATGCCCTCTGCATTACTTCCCTCTCAGAAGACACTTTTTATCTAAGAAAAAAAAGCCCAACACCAAAATAGAGGTACAGGGATCCCATTTTATGCTACTTCAGTCAAAAGAGTGCCACAAGATGATCAGGAAACATGTCATTTAGTAGTTGTTCACGTTCTATTTTAAGAGATTTAAGTGTTATACCAGAATGCAAAATCACATACCCATTGGTGGGACTCTGCTGAAATAATGTCAAGTCTCCAGTGTTTCCCATTGATTTGTTTTGGAAATAAGTCAGATTAGATGCAGCTAATACAGTGAGAGCTACTAAACTCTATCCAGAACAGGCTTGATCTAGGTGATCCTACTCTGGCAGGGGGATTGAACTAGATGATCTTTCAAGGTCTCTTCCAGTCTCTAATGTTCTGTGATGGACGCTGTATCTACCTCTATGGTCTAGGCACCCAAACTTAGAGACGTGAGGGGGGAAAAAAACCAGTGAAATTGACTGTTACAAAAATCAGCCTATTTTTATTTCTTAGCCCTAGATAGGGAACAAAGATGTCACAGAACAGTGGAACTCTGAAATGCAATTTTTGCTTGAGTTAAAGTTCAAACCTATTCTTGAAAACAAACAGCTTCTAAATTTAGCATGCTTCATCTACTCTTGTTCAAGCTCCCTCATCACCACTTTTCACCCATTAGACTGTGACATCCATCATACCCTCAGTGCAAAGCAGCAAGGTATCTGATCGCTTCAGATACAGGTGAAGAGGGAGAGCCTGATATCATTGGTGAGTGCCCACCCAGGCAGAATGCTCTGATCTCCCTCCTCTTTGAAATATTCAATTAAAATAGGTGTAAAGGATTGACAGGACCTGCTGAAAGTGGCTGAATATTTCAAAGAAAAGGACTTGTCATGCTGGGCTACAGGGTAGGGGAATCTGCATAGGAGGGCAAAGAGAAAAAGATTTTTAGTTATAAAATATTCAAGAATATCTGGCTCAGCTGGGGAAGGAGGCTAGGAATCTGCTGCTGCTGAAAGAGAGCAGTCACAGGAAGAATATTTCAAATTTAAACATATCTGTATTATTCATCCTAGCTTGAAAGCGATCAGACAGAGCCTGTACTTGAAGAAGCTGATTTTTGTTTTGTAAAATCCTGGGTTTAAAACTCAGCCAGTATGGCCAGCTTGGTGCCACTGGGTGAGGTGTTGTGAAGCCTCTACTGTTTAAAAAGGTGAATTTGCAAACACAGGTACAGAAACCACAACCAGCCTCTGTCTGTTTTCAGGCTCGTGGCTGGCTTTTCAACTGTATTTCCACAGTATGCTTTATGCATACTTTCTTTTAAAGGGTGGTCTGCTAAGGCAGAAGGAGGAACATTTCCTCCTCCCTTCTCAGCAAATTGACTCCCAGCCAATGGTTGCATTCATGCTCCCCTGATTTCTTACACTAGGAGTTAAACCGGAACAATAGCTGGCCCTTTATGTATACTCTTGTAACAGTTACATCTTGTAATCATCCCCATGCTCACTAAAAATACACTTCATAATTTTCAACTTCTGAGTATGTGATGGCTATTTCCTGAAATGACAAGAATAATGAATTTACAATTACATTGTTATTCAAATGAACAACCATAAGCTGCATTTGCTTCCATAAAAGGTAAGCAACAGTGTTGCATGGATTCCCTTCAAATCTCAGTTCTCTTGGTGGTATCCGAGCATCCCTGAATAGTTATCTGACAGTTGTTTCTAGCAGGAGCTGCTCTTTTCTTGCATACTGTAAGGGGTATGAAACAAGTTAAGAATGAGGAATAACAAGGGACTCTTCCTGTACCCATGAGTAATTGTACCTAATACTGCAACTCAGAAAGAGAATCACAGAATTATTGAGGCTGGAAAAGACATCTAAGATCACCAAGTCCAGCCTATGACCTAACATCACAACAACTTAGAACATGCCATGTCCAGACTTTTTTTAAGCGTCTTCCCATCCCAGGGATTGAATCCCCATGTCACAGACCATGCAGGTGGACTCATGTAGGTTCTTTTACTGAGATTTCAGAGTGCAAAATGCAAAAGCAAGGTGACCACACCAGGGGGGTTATGCTTCAATTCAATAGTGCCATTTATTTTTTCACCTGTAAAGGGGTGTGTGATAGAAAGAAGAGTGACGGAAAAAGGATAAAGAATAAAGTAAAGAGGGGAAAGAGGGTAATAGCTACCACTGCAAGGCCCCAGGCAGCATCCATTGGTCTTCTATACTTCTGGGCAGCGTTCCACTGGCCTTCTGATCTTCTAGGCAATTCTATGTGGGGAAAGATTCCAAAAGTTTTCCCAAAGGCTTGCCTCTAAGCTTGCCCACAACCTTGCCCCACTCAAGTTTGTCCCACAACCCACTCAAGTATGCCCCACAAAGTTCAGTTGCTAAGAAGCCATGTTTTATGCCAAGCAACACACCTTGCTCCATCTCTATCCCATGGAGCTCTGCCAGTCTCCATGTACATGAGCAAGGCTTCTACTCTTGTCCAAAGAGCATAGTACAAGGGTGTGCTTTTCCTGGAGGTGAGTGGTTTTTGGCCAGGAGATGTGTTCTCATATTATAATTATATTATAATGAGCAAAGTCCACCTGAAGTCCCAGATTTCTTTATTGATGTCAAGGTGGCCCTTTGTGATCAATCTTCCTTGACTGTCTAATGTCTATCCATTCTGTGCCAGGTGAAGGGGAAATAACACCACACAATTAACTGTGTGGCATAGGAATTCCAGGTTCTTTCTGCTTTGATAATCTGATCAGTTTCAGGGTACCTTCTTGTACCTTAGTGTCCAGTTCTGTATCTTTAGATCCCATAATGAGGCAATTCTGACTGAGTCCTACACTCCACCACCTCTCTGGGCAACCTGTTCCATTGTCTGATCGTCCTTTCCTTGAGAATGGGTTTCCTAACATCCAACCTAACCCCTTCACTGGTGCAGCGTCAGGCCCTGCACTCTCATCCTGTTGCTAGTTACCTGGCAGAAGAGTTCAAGCCTCTTCTGACTGCAACTTCCCTTCAGGTAGTTATAGAGCATGATAAGGTCATCCCTGAGTCTGAGCTTAAGACTGTGACCCCTTGTCCTGTCTCCAGTGTCCAGGGAGAAAAGTCCAACCCCCACTGACCATAACCACCTTTTAGGTAGTTATAGACAGCAGTAAGGTCACGCCTGAGCCTCCTCATTTCCAGGCTAAAAAGACCCAGCTCCATCAGCCTCTTCTCG
>VZRI01008500.1:31840-59184 GCA_013397515.1 Upupa epops | reverse complement strand
CTCCCAAGGAACTTGCCTAATAAATTCCTTAAATAAGCTGAAATCAGCCCTGAAAAAATCCAGTTTAGATTTTTTGTTGAGCCCTCTTACTGATCCACTGTTAATTGAAAAGTTAATAATTTCGTGATCACTGCCTCCCAGACAGCCTCCAACAACCAGTTGTTTTAACAGAGAGAGTACATGGCTTGTCTTCTTTCAGACATGCACTGGGTTGCACAGGGAATATATCTGAGAAGCATTGGCCTCAGACAGCTTTCCCTTCCCCACTGTAGTGACTACAGAAAGGGTCAAGAACTTGAATAGAATCTCTATCTTTGAAATGTTATTAAAGTTATCTTAGCAAAACTGGATTTAGGAATAGCCTTAATGTAAAGGTTGAGAGAAGTAGCCTATAACCTAGGTGATAGTGCTATGAAAGAAGTTTCCACTTTCAGGTTCAGAAGAGCTAGAAGTAGATAATGAAATCACAGACATTCCTTTATTTAACCTTGTGTTAGTTTTTGGTCTTGGCTTCATGCACAGTTTTGCTTAGAGTGTGAATTGCTAGCCAGTATGGAGAGAACACAGAGTAATGCTAGAAACATCTTCCCAGTTCATTTCTGTATGAGCAAATCCTCATGGCACTTCTTTCTGTAGGTTTTATGCCCACTCTTGGAGAACTTACTGTTCCTTATGTCATTTGATGTTCAGCTTACATATATATATATATATAAGAGAAGCAATGATTAAAAAACCCAACGATTGTGGACAGGGCCATCTAGGTTAATAGGTTTTCTTCTAATCTTTTAATGATTATGTATTTCTCATGTAAATACTGCATCTTTCTGAGACTGTTGATTGTGGTCTCAGAGAAATGCTATCATTTGTATAATACATAGGGCTTAATAAATAACATGTATGTCTTTAGAATGGAGATGCTTAGAGGAGAAACTTTAGTAGTAACTTGAGTTACTTTAGGATAGTTGCCATTTTATTACACTGTGAGAAAATGAAGACTGTAATTTCCCTGGGAGCCACTGAAAGGCACATAGCTATCACCATAGGTAGGAGTTAAGGATGTTGTAAATGCTGTATTTAGTAAAACAACAAACCGTGAGTTTAGTAAAAGAAGTATCAGGAAAATTCAACAGAGACATTTGCTATGAAAGAGTCTGTAAAGTAAATTTTACAGAGCAATTATTAGATTAACCAATTAAAAATTTGGCATTTTATTATTTCAGGTTCCACTATACCAGGGCAAAGCCTATAGTCTGTGTCAGAGTTATGAGTAGGAGTATGTAGACTAAAGATCATGGAATAGTGCTGAGTCTGATATTAGAAAGTGTACCATTAATTGATCTTGAGAGACTTCAGGGAGGAGATAATTATGGCTCCTTCACATGCCAGCCCACCTAAGATTGCCTTCCAATTTTAGGTATATGTCAACCATACTTAAGAGTACCACTTTGGAGAGGAAAGTCAGTCTTTTTAGGCTAGTTCCTACTAAGTTGCTTTATGAGAAATGAAGCAGAAACTTTTCAGATAGATAAAGAAAGACAGGCTATTCTTCTCCATGAATGGCTGGCTAAGGACTATGTCAGTTGATCTGGTAGAAGAGTCAATGTCTAACAGGAATTCCTGTTTAAAAAATGCAATTACAGAATCACAGAATTACTGAGGCTGGAAAAGCTCTCTGAGCTCCTCCAGCCCAGCCTATGACATGACATTACCGCATCGACCAGACCAGGGCACTAAGTGCCACATCCAGTCTGTCCTTAAGCACCTCCAGGGATGGAGACTCCATCACTGCCCTGGGCATTCTATTCAAGGGTCTGATAACCCTTTCTATGTAGAAATTTATTTTCACTTTCTTCAGGAGGGTCCTTCTAATTACAGAGAAACACTTCAGACTTCAGTGTAGGTGAGGAGCTGTAATTCCATGAAAGAGATGGACAACAACATTTAATTATGAATTTATTTTCTGTGTAGGAGAAACACCAAACTCTTTCATGTTGCTAAATGTGCACAGGACAGTTTGGCAAGGTTGCCACCTGAAAATATTTGCTTCCTGCAGGTGTTTAGCTTTCCTAGGGTCTTCAGACACAAAAAGTACCCAGGGACAAATTTGTAGCGAAGAACAGTGAAAATAAGTTTATTAACAAGAACAAGAACAGTTAGAAAGAAGAAAACACAGCAAACCACACCACTCAGAAGTACGTTGATAACAGACAGGGAAAACAATGCCTATTCCTGCAGGAGCAAAGAGAAAAGAAAAATCCAAAAGAAAATATAATAAAGAGACAAGAGTTACAAGGAAAAGGAAAGGGCAGACCAAAGTTTTCCCACAATTCCTGTGTAAGGGACACCCAGGATCCACGTGTTGCAAGCCAAGCAGCCAGACAAGAAACAAGGAACCAGCCACAGAAACATGAGGCATGCACCCTCTTATATGCCATGGGAAGGAACTGGTCCCTAAATTGTCTTTTGTATCTGGATCAGTCTTCTAAATTAACACGTGGCATTTCCTTTAATGTATGAACATAGGGGTGAAAAGGATCTGACTTTCTCCCCACTTTACTGTAACAGTTCCTGCTCTGGGCTTTGCTATCACTAAGGAGGAGAGACTCAGTTAGGCTTTGGACATCTCCCACTAAGTTTACTCCCAGATTAGATTAAGAATGTCATTCCTCTCTCTGTCCCTGAAATCTTCCTGAAGTGCTGAGTACTGAGGTTGACACTTGATTATTCCTTTTTATGTTCCGTGATGAGAAACTGCAGATACTCATGGGAGGTTTTTGTGGGAGGTTAGAGAAACATTCCTTTCAGCTTTTCACCTAGGACTCGGCCAACTTTGGGTGAAAAGGCACTAAGTTGGATAACAACAGGTGTCTGCTTCAAGAAAGATATTCTTGATGCAGCGGACAGTATAAAAAGTGAGCTCACTTGCACACAGTAGGAGAATGTCTGTGTTGTGTCACCACAGGACTATTTCTCTGAGGACAAGTTGTTTTGGTTTTCCTGGAAGACGACAACTGGACAGAATGGAGTTGGGTGGAATCTTGGACTGGGTTGTGAGTCTTTTGGATATTTTCTGTGATAGATTTGGGTGGATCTTCCTAATCATATGCACATTTTCTCTGCCTCTGGGTTTCTTGCTAGGATGCTTCTAATCCCATCAGATTGCTGGGAGAGAAACACAAGAACAGAGATTATTCAGACATCATGAAATCTGTGTTCTGGAATTCATGTAGGGATAGCAATAGGATGTCTAAACCATACCATGGCATAACATTGAGACTGACACAAGGAAATCTACTTCACACATTGATTTTGTACAGTATTGTTTGTTTTACCTGGGGAGAAAAGAAAAGTTCCTTTCCTGTATGCACTTTGCAGTCAGTGCTCCTGTTCACTTGAATATATGGAATGTGAGAAGGAGTCATCAAATTATTTCATTTGTGAGTTGCTCTTGTATTTAAGGGAATGTCTATTAACTTGTTCTCTGTTGCAGATTAGGATTTAACAAGATGGGAGCAATCAGTTGATAGTATGTACCACAATTACTGTAGTCAACAGTTTTCTTGGAGAGAAACTTCTCTGTCTAAGGTACATATCTGGTCTACTCTCTGAAGTATCTGAGGGTTAACAACCACATCTGTACTGCCAGGAGTACTCAGAATTGATGGATGTTGTACTGTGCTCTCTGAATGGGAGATACTAGACTGTCTGTGCACTAGGTGCAGTCTTGCCCTATTATTTGAACAGCAGTACTTCCTTCGCTGTTCTAGCTGCAGGAAAATTTAGTCACAATCTGCATACTGTTGTTTCTTTCTGCTCTGTGGCAAGTAGAGGCCCAGATACCATCCATCAAATGAAATGCATCCTGTCTATCAAAGGGTTTCAGCTCTTCCCCCAGGGCACTTATCACTCCCTGTGGAAAAGGGCTCAGTACAGTGGCATATGACTTAAGAGGATTTTTTTGAGCTTCAAACTGGAATGAAAGGTTCTGCCCCTTTGATGAGACTTTAAACCTGCAACTTTATGCCTGCAAAGCTTATGCTAGCACCACCACCTCTTCCCTGTGCTAGGGATGTGCTTCAGGGAAAGCTAATCCACATTCTTATTCCATGAATTTAAGACTAAGGGGAGCTTGCAGCAAGTGTTAAACTTTACCTTATGTATTCAGTAGTAAAAGACCATCCATATGTCACTCTGGTTCCAAAAGTAGATAAGGCACTCAGCTGCATTCTTTAATGCAAATCCCTCTAAAACCTTATATGCTATTAGTAGTCTGCTACTTATTTGATGAAAGAGAAAATTAACTTTTCAAAGAGCAAGGCAAAAAATAGACCTGAGTCTATTACACCAACCAATCCAATATTCTGCACAATGAGATAGTGTTTCTTTCTACTCATTACGCCTGGCCAAAGCAATCAACAGAAGCCTGAAATGATAATTATACAGAAATGAGATCTGATTAAAAGTAGAGATCAGCAGGTACTGGAAATAGGCCACCTACCTCTGACAGAAAGTGCCAAGTCTATATAGTGCAAGTATTGGATGGTCTAAGTCAGCATTGCAGGCCTGGTTTTCTTTCTAGTTAAATTTGCTGGGGATTAAGACAGCCGTGGTCATAATGGAAATGTGTCTGTTTAAAATGGGAGTAAATAACGTGAGAAGACCTAATATTCATTGAACTGAAGACTAAAATATACATTAAAGCTGTCATCTTTTCTTCACTTATTGTAGCCCAAAGCATTCTGGAAGTTAGAGTAAATCAGAAGCTAATTCTGGGTTATACCAGGGTTAATTAGAGAAGATTAAATTGCTGCTGGATTTGCCAATATATTCTGTAGCAACAGCTATTAACCATTTGGTGCACCTCTATAACTGCTAGTTAACAGCAAAGTGTGCCATTCATGATCTCATACGTGAAATAAATAAGGGGAAAACAGATATTTCAAATCCTGTAATTTCAGATACTGTTGTGTGGGAACTGGTAGTGAGTGTTGTGAGAATCAGGCTCACTTTTTTTTAATACATTTTTACTGTAGGGAATAAAAAAATCAGTAGACCAAAGAAATACAGCACTGGGTGGGAGGACAGATGTCCAACAATACATCTTACATCGGTTGGGAGGGGGTACTTACAGGCTTAGCCTGTTATATATTCATGACTTATTTACATATTACAATGTTCCCACCAAAGTGGACTGAATGTGGAAGGCTTGAGGGGGGCCTAAGGTTTCCTACTGGACTGATTGGGGAATGTGGGGATTCCAGAACATTTCCTTAATGGGTTATTAACATTTTCTTAACTGTGTTCAGAACTTTGTCATTCAAGAAGCAAAAATTTTATTAATGGTCCCTTAGGAGGCAGTGGCTCCCTTTATATCTCACAAGTGGCAAACTGTCAGAGAAATTCAATAATCACAGACGGTCAGGGATAGGAAGGGACTTTGAAAGATTATCCAGTCCAATCGCCCTGCCAGAGAAGGATCCTCTAGATCAAGCCACCCAGGAACACATTCAGGCAGGTCAACATTTCCAGAGAAGGAGACTCCACAACCCTCCTGGGCAGCCCTGTCACCTTCACTGTGAAGAATTTTCTTCTCATTTTCATGTGGAACCTCCTATGTTCCAGTTGACACCCGTTGCCCCTTGTCCTATTACTGGATGACACTGACCATGACCTGGCTCCTTCCTCCTGACACTCATCCTTTCCATATTGATCAACATGAATGAGGTCACCCCTCAGTCTCCCTTTTTCCAAGCTAAAGAGCCTCAGCTCCTTCTTCCCTTCCTCACCAGGGAGATGCTCCACTCCATCATCTTTGTGGTTCTGCACTGGACCTGTAAGGATAAATTGGAATAACTGGGAAAAGCTCAGTGTGAGACACTTGTGTGTACTTTATCACATGCCCGCATGTGTACTTTTCCACAAACTCACAAGCAGGCTGAAGACTCCACGTGTACAAGATTAATCTGATAAATAGCAGCTCCTTTTCCAGGATGTGTAGCACTGAATTTGTTGAATATAGGGATGGACAGAGAGAAAACTGATGAGAAAAAAAAGACAAGGGGGCAGCTCTAAGTGTGACTCACTCCTTTAATAATGTGAAATGATTTGTGTACATCTAAAAGGTAGGCAGTGCCTTCTCTCACTTTCAGCACAGGAGCAGCTTTTGGAAAGTGGTTTTTTTTGTTTGTATCCCTCTTTATTTCTGTTTCCTTTCTGCTTTATACAAAATAAACCTTTTCCTCTTGCCTTTCTACTGTCTTATCCACACACTGCAATGGAAATAAATTCCAGTTTTCTTCCAAAGGAGAGGGAAAGACATGAGCTAAGGTTCTTCATCAAGAAATCATGTGGGAAGTGGGAAAAAATTTCTGACAGCAAGTTTTACAAGTTCTGAAGAAAATGAGGGAGGAGGAAATGTAGGAGCACTAAGCTGTGCAACGTGTCCGTAAGGTGTGCCAGGGGAGGTTCAGGTTGGAAGTCAGGAGTAATTTCATTCCTGAAAGGGTTGTCAGGCATTGAAACAGCCTGCCCAGGAAGGGAGTTGAGTCCCTGTCCCTGGAGGTGTTGAAGAGTAGGTGTTGAGTTGGGGGACAGGGTTTACTGATGCTGGTAGGGCTAGGAAATGGTCGTGCTTGATGACCTTGAAGGTCTCTTCCAGCCAAAATTTTACTATGATTCTATGATTCTATGGATGTTGCTTTGTACTCATGTCAGACATTATTTGGTTTTTTTGTTCTCTTTGTTGTCCCTAAACCCAGATGTATTCAGGTGTAGGTCTGCATGTCCTTGAATGACTGTGAAGAGTCATATAGCTGTTATATATAGCTGTGGTGTCTCCCTGCCTGCACTCCTCTGTGCTTGTCCCATGTCCCCACATACCAAGGCTGCTCTCTTGTATTTCTCTGTGCTGCCCTGTTGGTTATAGCCATAAGTATCCTGTGCTGTGCACAGCCACAGATTGTGTAGTCATGCTGGTTTTCAGCAGCAATACTTACAGTATTGATGAAGCTGGGTAAAAGTCTTTTCAAGAGTGAAAATGTCAATCGTCTCTTTTTAGACAGACATATCAGGTAGTGCATTGGCTCCAAAGGCAGCAGACTACTGTACGTGTGCTTGGTGCCTGTTCTGAGACTGACCCATACACTATGTGGAGATTCAAGAGAAAACGGGTGCAGAGCTACACTGGAGACCTGATTTAATGCTAGGAGCAGAGAACATTTATTTTAAAACTTTTGTCTGAGAGAGGAGATAGGATTAACTATGCTGTAAAGTATATCTGAGTCCTAATATAACCAAGACAACTGTTGGTCTCCAGTGTATGGTTGAGTTTTTGTACACAAAAGTTATTTACACAAAATGAGACAAGATCTGCACATAACTGCTCAGATATAGGAAATCTTTCACAACATGTAAATTGTTATTAATTACCTCAAAGCCATAATTTCAAACAACATTTAAGTGGGCACTTGTCAAGGAAAAGCTGTGACTATAGCTGTAGTGTCAATCTATGGTAGAAATACAGAATTACAGAATCATAGAATTGTTGAGGCTGGAAAAGACCTCTGAGATCATCAAGCTCATCCCACTACCTAACATCACCACATCAGCCAGACCATGGCACCAAGTGCCGTATCCAGTCTGTTGTTAAACATGTCCAGTGATGGCAAGTCCACCACTGTCCTGGGCAGCCCATTCCAGTGTCTGATCACCATTTTTGGGCTTCCTAATATCCAACTTAACCCTCCCCTGCTATAGCCTCAGGCCCTACCCTCTTGTCTTGGCATTAGTTGCCTGGGAGAAGAACCTGACCCCTGCATGACTATAACCTCCCTTCAGGGAGTTATATAGAATGGTAAGTTTCCTCTGAGTCTCCCCCAGGCTAAACACTCCCATCTCCCTCAATTTCTCCTCATCAGGCTTTCCCTCCAGTCTCTTCCCCTGCCTTGTTGCTCCTCTGGACCTGTGTCAACCCCTCAATCTATTTCTTGAATCAAGGGCCCCCAAACTGCCCCCATATTTGAAGGGAGGCCTCACCAGTGCCAAGTACAAGGATACAATTACATCCCTCGTCCTGCTGGCCATGCTATTCCTGATACAAGCTAGGATGCCGTTGGCCTGGGCACACTGCTAGCTCATATTCAACTGGTTGTAGACCAGTACTCCCAAAACCCTCTCTGACAATACTACAAATGACAGAAAAGTAGGGAAAGCCCTTGTTTTCAGAAAGCCTTGGGGCCAGCAGGGATTTTCATGTGCAGACAGACTGATGTAGTGTACTTACCTAAGGGATCCCAGTCTTTTGGATGTGCTTGCGTATATGTTTCTGCCATCCCAAGCTAACTGCTTCTTACCACAAAACCAGCAAACCAGCAAACCGACATTGCAATCACTTAGAGGTTTCCTACAGTCAGGCCAACGATCTGCCAATGGCCTGGCCTGCTTTTTTCTTTGTAACAGTGACAATAATGAAAGTGATGCCTTGCAGGGAGGATGCACAAGTCAGACTACTGCCTAATCTGTAAAGAAATACTTATTTTGATCTGCTTTGAACTCATGTCCTGCCAGTTTCCTTGAGTGTCAGCAGTGTTTTTATTTCAGGATTTGGGAAGTAGCAGTTTTGCCTTCACCTTGTAAAGGCATTCAGAAGAAATGGTCTCTTTACATGAAGAAACACAGTCAGCTTGCAAGAAATAGCTCAAACAGTAAAACCATTCTTGCCAGATGTGCAGAGAACATCTGCATTGCAGTGCACAGGAAGTGATACAATCTCAGACACATCAGAGAAGCTCAGTTTCTTTGGACTCTGACTCATGCTTATTGCCACAATAGGGCACATCTCAGTGCTTTCTCACACAGTCACTGATATTCTTCCTCTAGCATTTATCCCAAATAGGTTATAGTATAGTTTAAAGCTGGAGAAGGGTTGATTTAGTCTAGATGTGAGGACAAAGTTCTTTAATCTGAGGGTGGTGGACCCCTGGAACAGGCTGTCTAGAGAGGTGGTGGAGGCCCCATCCCTGGAGCCATTCAAAGTCAGGCTGAATGGGGCTCTGCACAGTCTGCTGTAGGGGCGTTGGAGTAGAAGACCTTTGAGGATCCCTTCCAACCCAACACATTCTGTGATTCTGTATGGGGGATAATTAATAAAAGCAATCTCTTAATGTTTACATGCATTAAAAGTTTCAATGGGGAAACTAAGAGAATTGCTATGTGACATCTGTGTTTACCAATGTCCATTGCATTTGATACTTTAATTTTAGAGAATCTCCTGGAAGCTGATCTTCTATACAAACTACTGGAACTAAGCTTGCCAGAGGTAAAATGAAGGCAAAGAGTATGTCAGTGATACAATGGAAATGCTGTTCCATACAAAACTGCAGGAACTAAGGAATGGTTCTCATAAATATTTATTGAGAACCAACATTTTACAGTACTGCTGCCACAAGGGACTTGTATTCTGAAAGCAATGCAGGAGGAGAAAGCTTCCATGAATTTTCTTGTCGTTCTCTTTCAGACTGTACAGATTCACAGTGACATACATTTGCTGCATTGCATTTAATTTCCATATTTGACTACTTCATCTGCATGAATCCCAGTTACCTGCTTTTTTTGTGATGACTTGACTCATTCCAGTTCTTCTGAAGGAATTCTAAATTTAAGAAGGAAAGAAATGGAAGGGGAAAGAAAGTAAATTAAGATTCCAGGGTCCCAAATGAGAATATAATCCTGATTTGACAATCAGGATAGACAGTATTTTTTCACAGGCTATAATTTTAAGGTTACAGAGTTTCTTAGTTTCTTAGCTTTTCCTTTGAGGGGAGGATTTAACGTCAGTATAAAAAGACAGAGTGCTGTATAACCTGCAGTGCATACCTTTGGTACCAAGGTGTTTTTTCTCTATCTCATTACAGCTTTATCCCTACCGTCTACATTTTACTGGATGCCTTTTGATAGACATGCAAAGAGGGAAAGGACCACAGAATCACAGAATTTTAGGGATTGGAAGGGACCTCAAAATATCATCCAGTCCAATCCCCCTGCCAGAGCAGGATCACCTAGATCCAGTCACAAAGAAACATCTCCAGGTGGGTTTTAAATGTCTCCTGAGACAGAGACTCCACAAACTCCCTGGGTAGCCCCTTCCAGTGCTCTGTCACCCTCACTGTGAAGAAGTTTCTTCTCGTATTTATGTGGAACCTCCTGCATTCTAGCTGACAGCTGCTGCCTCTTGCCCTGTCATTGAATACAAGGCAGCTGATGCTGCAGGTCTGGTAATGTGGGAGAGATCCATAACCTCACATCTCAGCTAGAAGCTAAGAGGATAGATGGTAGAAAAATGAATGCAACCTGTTCAAAAGATTCTGTGTATGTGTGCGTTCACTTTCAGAATAAAAAAAATCAAAGTTACTAGAGGAATTATGACTACTTAGTAGAAATTAGCAGTCCATTATTTATATTGATTACATAAAGTCATTAGATACAAAATATTATAAACATTTTTGAAGTGTCTCATGAAAGAGAAGAACTTAATTTTATGCAATTTTGTGACTTTTCTCCCAAGTATGCTTTTTGTTGAAAAAATTCAGATTTACATGTGTATTTTGTAAATATCAGAGTCTAAAGTGCATGGACAGAACAGACCATAAAACAGCCTCATAGAGTAACTCAGTAACTATCATAAGAACTGGCAGTTGATGTAAAAGCAGAACTACCTTACGTCTCCTCTTCTCATGTGAAATGCTGTGCCCCATTACCTGACACTCTAGAACTGGGAAAGTGGGTAAAGAAACAAGTAAGGATCTAACTAAGTGACAGCATATCTCTGCACATACATCTCTGTATCCGGGTAGAATGAGACAAACAAAAGTGCACAGTGTTCATAGCATACCTTCCAATTTTCCATGTATATCCATGTATAGGCTGTCTGATTCCAAACCAAACATCGCTTTTGCAAAAATTAGGAATTTTCCAGGTTGTTGCCGGTTGCTTTGGAAAATTATGATTTTTTTTTCCCCTGTAGGAACCTGAGGGATGGTGCTCCTTACAGACAGTTGAATTTTAATGTAAAAGGGGTAGCCAGCTGGCAGCAAGGTCACAAACAGCCATTCCAACTTGCAAGGCCAGTTGCCATCTGTAACAGATTTGTCTTTTATGAGGTTAATGTTCTACAGCTACCAAAGCAGATAATTGAAAGGACTTCTTTTGTTTGCCTTTTGCTAAGTTATTTTAGCAATATGAACTCATATCCTAGTTGTAGCAGACTGATATACTATGAATATTTGATGTTTGTGTGACACACTCTGGATTAAGAGGAAGTAAAACTTCATTTTCTGTGGCACTAAATGGACTTTGCTAAGAAAGCTGTGCAAATACTGCAACTGTGATGGTGTCTGTGCAAGAATAAGTAGAAATGATGCATAAATTAATATGCTGTGCACTATTCTTGCCAAAGTAGCCAGAGGAAGGTGACAAAAAGGGTAAACTTGAATGCTTTGCTCTTTTTAGTTCTGATTGATACAGATTAACATATATGTCAAGGTATTCAGGCCTTGGGACAGCATTGCCTGAGGAATGCCGCAGCATCCTTTATTTTGGCAGCATCCTAGAGGTGCAGTCTGGACAAAGAAATAATATGAGAATACCTGGCTGTGTGGGCTGTGTGTTCTAGAGAATCTTGCTCACACTGTCTTGTCATTTACCACTCAAAGATGAAAATACAAAATCTTATTTTGGATACTAGAGGGAGCAGATTTAAATACAATGAATTAAATTGTCTTAAATAAATTACAATAAATTGTCTTAACAATTACTGTCAAAGTTCTGAAAGAAAAGAGATGTAAAATACTTGCTTGAATTTACAATTGAAAAAATATAAATGGAAAATGGGGAAAAATCTGTTTCAAAGTAATTCCTATGAAATATAATAAAAAGAACACAGGGGCAAGAAGAATGGTTATGGGGTTTTCTGTCTTCTGTGAGGTCCATAACAGTCTAAATATGCACTGACTCCATCTCAAAGAGAAATCAAGGAGAAATGAAGATGTATTTCCAGGCTAAAGGTAGAATTTCATTCTCCAGTCCTACAGTTTGGATAGATTAAGGGAGCAGGGAGAATAGAGCAGGTGATGTGTGCAAGCTGTGAGCTTTACAATTAATCTGTCATCCTGAACTTTCTCTTTGCTGCTCCAGCAATGTATGTGCTGTGAGAGTCTGTGCACATAAATATGTTCAGCTTCAGGAGCAGTGATCATTGCAAATAGTATATGTGCACCCGTTTTGTTCCTCTGCTTATCCAGATTCCTTTTGGTTTTATTTTTAAATTATGCAGTTATGCAATCATGAAGTCTGATTCCAATTTCACTACAGTATTGCAAATGGGAAATAATGGCATAAACTAATTTAACTCCACAACAAAAACCTGCAGCTGAGATT
Source organism: Upupa epops (assembly GCA_013397515.1). Taxonomy (NCBI): domain Eukaryota; kingdom Metazoa; phylum Chordata; class Aves; order Bucerotiformes; family Upupidae; genus Upupa; species Upupa epops. The sequence goes on along the minus strand of VZRI01008500.1, from coordinate 46,752 downwards.
TGCTACAGAGATCAGATGTACAAATGTATGAAGACATGCTTGTGCAGATACAAGGTTTAAGTCAATAAAATGACATGACACACTGGCTGAGGGAGAATAAAACCAAGGATATCTTTGTATCCCTGCAAAAACTGTTGTGGCAGTGGGGAGATCCCAAAAAAGCAAACAGGATCAGACATTAGCTTAGTCAAACTGGGCCGCCTCAGGCCACCTTATCCAGGGGCAGTCAGTCACTGTACTTTATGATGACAAACAGTATGGCTGTCAGTCTTCTTGACGTGGTACTAAAAATAGCCACTCATGCAAAAGCTGTATGTCCAAGGATCAGTCAGTGTGATGTGAATGTGGGAACGTAGAATTATTTGGGAAGATGCCAGTGGGTATCACTGCCACTCACATGAATGCATTTGTTATCTAGTGCTGACAGATCAGAAATACATAGGGTAGAGGACCTGCGGCTGCCTGCATTTCCTGAGAGTGAATTGGATCACAGGCAGGAGAGTGGAATTTGTTGATAAAATGTGGCTTCATGATTGAAAATCTGTAATAAGAAATACCTGTGGTCAGATTCTCTTCATGGTATAAACACTTGTCATCACTGCCAGAAGTAATTTCTGCAATGGAAGATGTGAAGGAAGCAAGGAAAGTACTTTGTGCTTGCAGGTGCGACACAGATACTTCATGGTAGAAGGGCAAAAGACTGTGAGAACTTCATTCCAGTTCATGTGTCAGTGCCATCCTTGAGAAGATACTAAGTTTTCAGTGAGATTGTGGACAAGCTATGCTAAGGGATGATCTTTCATTTATTCACATTAACAGTTTCTATCATTTAATATTAAAAAAAATAAATGAATTAATTAAAGCACAGCAGAAGTTTCTGATAACCAAACTGACACTGTTAACACTCAGAAGAGGCAGAGTCAAAACAGTAAATGTACTATGTTTTTGTAGGCATCATAAATCTATCCTGAGATTGCATGAATGTTTTAGGAGATTTTATGTGGTGAAGTTTCTGTCTAATGATTATGTCTGTGATCTACAGTTGCCTTTGATGGGCATGAAAAGAAAATGTTTATATTGCAGTGACCTTATCCTGAATTTGCTCCTTTGTAGTAAATGACCTAGAATGAAAATGTGAAGCAATAATTTGATTTTTACAAAATACTTGATTTTCAAAACTAGATCTGTGAGGCTCTCACTATCTACCCTGAATGTTTTCAGTGTTTTCACAGACCACCACACACTGATTCTGTTGCCTGTGATTGATTTCTTCAATTTTTAATGATTCTGAATGAATAGGGTAGATCTAAAATAGATCTAAAACAGATCTACAAGAACTGTTCATTGCTTTTCTCTTTGCACTCTCTCAGATTTACTATCTCAATCTATTAAAATGGTAATTTTTGACTAAACATAGATGGACTGCTATAGTCAAGAAATGGGAGATGATAAAATACAGAATGAATTGCTAAACCTCTATTTAAGGTAGCACACTGGGCTTCTTTCTGCATAGTATTTATTCATTCATTTGGAGCTGGATTTGGTGGCTCTCAGTGACAATGCTGTTTCATATTTCTTGAGTTACTGAAAATTAAACTGCAGTGAAAGAAGTCCTTAATAAGACTCTGCTCATGAGAATATTGAATTTATGTTAAAAGGAGGAAGGAATCTATATTAGGAGAAAATTAAGTAATCTAGCTACTAGATGAGACTTCAAATATGTTTTTTAAATTACTTCTCAAACCTGGCATAGAAAAATTTAGCTTCTTTTACACTTAATCCCTAAGAATGTGCATAAAACATCTGAAATAGAAGATCTTTACATTTTAAGCACTTTACGTCTTTAAATTTTAATTGAAATTTTAGAAGGCAATTTTCTTTCTTTTCTGTGAATGAGGAACAAACCAGACAATATTTTTCATAACTTATGTGACATTAAATCATAAAACATCTTTAAAGATTGCAGACTGTAGTTATATGTGCATACTTAGATGCCCTGACAACTGATTTGACTAAAATACTGTTTTTTCAATATCAAGTCAATTCAATATGCACTGCTAAGAGAAGTTCACTTGATTATAGAATTCTATGTCTTTGGAAAGGTTCTTGTTGCCAACAGATTAAGATAAAAGATAAATATTTTAACCCCAAAATTTCTCAGGTAATTCTGATCTATTCCTGAAAAGATGAAATACAGAGAGTGAAATTTAACTATCTGAATTAGAGATGCAACTCTTCATTTAGATTCCTATATTGGAAGATTTGGGGTCCACACATTCAGTAAGAAGACAAAATATAGAAATCACACTATCCTCAGAGAATTTTGGTTCTGATAATTATCAGCCTTATTTATAGGTTATATTATGTCAACTTAGTAAATGATTCTACAAATAATATTTTACAATACAGTAAAATCTTAGAGCTTAACATTGAGGTGACCTTCATCAGAAATATGTGTATAGAAATGTGTAGATCCTACAAGAATAGCCATTATTATTGTTTAGCCATATATACAGATACGGTGATCATTGGAAGGGACCTTCAGGAGTCATTGAGTTCAACTCCCCCTGTTCAAGCAGGATTGTAGATCATAATACTGGTTACATAGGAATGCATCCAGACAGGTCATGAAAGTCTCCAGAGAAGGAGACCCACAACCTCCGTGGGCAAACCATTCCAGTTCTCAGTAACCCTTACAATAAAGAAGTTTTTTCTCATATTGAGGTGGAAACTCCTGTGCTTCAACTTGCACACATTACCCCTTTTCCTATCACAGGGCACAAGTGAAAAGAGATTGTCTCTTTCTTCTTGACACCCAGCCCTCATATATTTATAGACAGCAATTAAGTCCTCTTATAATCTTCTCTTCTCTAAGTTGAGAAGTCCTGATCTCTTGATCTATCCTCATAAGGCAGGTGCTCCTGTCCCCTAATCATCCTTGTGGCATATGAAATAATCATTCCCATTTCTACACCAAATACAGCTAGTCTGCTGTAATCATTTTTGCAGTCATTTGTACCAAATCCAAAACTCTAAACCCCATGCAAAAGTAAGTTATACGGCTCTAATGGTTTGAGGATACAATACTGAAATAGCTGAGAGAAATCCTTTCCTCTCACTGAGATAATCCTTCTGAGACTTCCTTCTAATACAGTGCCGCTTTAGTTTAACATATTTAACACTTCCATCACATTCTTGATGATTTTTTTTGTCTTGAAACCTAAGAATGAACATTCTCAATTATAAATTTCAGAGTTGCTGAAAATTCTTGAGTCACTGAGGTACGGTGTTTCAATGCACTGGATTTTCCCATTGTCAGCAAAGGATGATGTTCTGGTTAGATACAAAAATATTGATTAAGATGACATTACTATGCTGCTATAGATTACATTGAAGTCACAGAATCACAGAATTACTGAGGCTGGAAAAGACCTCTGAGATCATCCAGCCCAGCCTGTCACTTGACATCACCACATCAGCCAGATCGTGGCACTAAGTGCCACCTCCAGGGATGGCAACTTCACCACTCCCTTGGACAGTCAATTCCAGTGTCTGATAATCCTTTCTGTGATCCATCCTACATCCAATCTAACCCTTGCCTGTTGCAGCTTCAGACCTTGCCCTCTCGTCCTGGTGCTAGTTGCCTTGGAGAAGAGCCCATCCCCAACCTGTCTAAAACTTCCCTTCAGGAGTTGTAGAGAGGGAGAAGGTCCCCACTTAGTCTTGTCTTCTCCAGGCTGGAGAAGAACCTGGAAATATCAGCTCAGGAAAGCACTTGGTTTCCTATTGCTGAAGAAGGTACTCTACACTAAGAATCCTACATATCCTACAAATTTGCCACAGAGTTAGCACAGTTATGGGGATCCTTCCTGTGATCTAAACCAGGACAAGATGGTGAGATGCAACATTCCGTAGACCTCTGTGTCCTACCTTTTTGCACAGAGACCACATCAGGACCAGAGGTTAATGATGTGAGAATTGAAAATTACGAAGATACTAGGTTCTGAAATAGATCTAGCTCCCCCATTAGCTAAGTCAAGCGAGAAACTTCTCCTTTTCTCTTGCATTCATCTGCATGCCTGAAATGACAAACAAAAATCTTTGCAGCCAATACTACTGACTGAATCTACTAGAAGGACCAAGTTTTCTTTTTGCGTCTTTTAATGCATTCTAAAATGGAGAACATATCTCTAACTGATAATCTCAAAAGAGAGTAGTGAGTTTTTTTGTTGTATTTTCTTTTTAATTTTAGAAATATACACACCATTTGAGCTTGGAAAATATGCCCTTTGAAGTATGAATGTCAAGACAGAAATGACAACTAATTAAATTAACCTAAGCTACTTCTAAATATTTTCAAATAAATAAGTAACAACCTGCTTTCCTTCACTGAATGTCAAGATGAAAGAGTGCTGCGTCTCAGCTAAGATATCAAAGTGCTGAAAGAATCTGGAGAAGAAATGGAGTGCTAATTTTTGCTGAAAGCAAAAGTATTGCTAAGGGAACTACTTCTGAACCATATGTCTTAGACATAAACTGGCAGTAAAGGAGAAAACTGCTGCTGAGAATGTGAGAAATGCAGCTGAAATGCTTGCTCCTTTTCAGAGATATCCTAATCATTTGACCTCATTGGAGATACATTTCACGTGCTTGTCTTGAGGCTCATATAATCTGTTGAATTTAGCTTGGCACCGTTCACTGAGTGAGAAGAAATGGAACACATTTGAAAGTAAGCAATAACAATAAGATGATAGCATTGCTAACTGGAATGAAATCATCAGTAGAGTTCATTTGGAGTTTATTTATCACCTTTTTTTTCTAAATGCAGGGCTCATGGGCATCATGGTACTTTCCCATATCTGGATCTATGTGGGTTGGTCTGTTGTGTATAGATACATCATGTAGGGAGATGGTTTGGTAGTGGAGTTTATGGTTGGAGGGGAGTGTTTGGTTTATAGCTGGATTCTGTGATTTTGAAAAGGTATTTCCCAAATGACCTAAATGACTTTATGATTCTGTGTACTATTAACTCCGTGTAATGACTAGATAATGAACCATGTTTCCTCAGTACTGTGATTAGCATTTGAAAGATATAGAAATGTTTAGGTTGAAAGAGATTTTAGTCATACTCTAACCAGGAAACAAATGTATTCATGCTTTTAGGGACCTGAAGACAGCTTTCTTCCATCCCATTAAAGGAATTCCATACCAGTTTTGTTCCTTTACCCACTGAAGCCTGAGCCTATTTCTACACAGTAGCATAAGGGAATCTGCTTTTTGCTTCTCTCTTGGTAATCAGTCCACAGCCTTCCAGTCAGGGCACTTATATTAGAAATAAGATGAATGTTGGAATTGAAACATGTAGGCAATAGCCATGAGGTTTCTCTGTCTACTCACTCTTGATTTTAGAAGGATGTGGCAGTTTTAACTTTATTTTGCCTGGAGTTTTTAACCTGATAGGAATTTGTTGACAATGTCTGTTATGCCAACCTCCTTTGAGTACATAGGAGTTCCTCAGCTTAATTGAAATGAATGTGGGGATGGACTGCTCTGAAATATTAGTCAGAATACAATTTTTTTACTGATTACACAAGTTCTGCTCATAAACTATGAGAATGATGTATTTGCTTAAAATTTATGAATGCACAATTTATAGATGTATTTAGAAAACTATTTGAGTGTTGTAAGTGAAGTTGCTGACTGCTTAGAACTCCTAAAAATGCAGAGTCTTGGTTTGGTTTTGGTGTTGTTTTGTTTCTTAAAGGAATGAAAAATGCAGAATTTCCCACAGAGCACATTATCCACATCCCAATTCAGAAAGGCAGCTGAACAGGAGCCAACAATGTGCCCAGGTGGTCAAGAAAGTCAATGGCATCCTGACTGTATTAGAAATAGCGTGAAAACAGGAGCAGGAAGGTGATTGTTTTGTGCACCTCAGTACAAGATTGATATTGAGATGCTGCAGTGACTGCAGATGAGGGCAACAAAAATTGCCCCTGGTGAAGGGTCTGGAGAAGAAATCTTATAAGGAGCAATGGAAGGAGCTGGGGCTGTTTAGTTTGGAAAAGAGGAGTCTGAGAGGAGACCTCATCACTCTCTACCACTACCTGAAAGGATATCAGGAAGAGGTTAGTGCTGGTCTCTTCAGACAATTAGTGATAGAACAAGAGGGAATGAGTTCAAACTACAATAGGGGAGGTTTAGACTGGACACTGGGAAAAATATTTTTGCAGAAAGAGTAGTCAGGCACTGGAACAGGATGCCCAGGGAGGGGATTGAGTCACCATCCCTGGATATATTTAAAGGTTGTTTAGATGTGATATTGAGAGACATGGTTTAGAGGTGAACTTAGGCTGATGGTTGGACTTGAAGACCCCAAGGGTGTTTTCCAACCAGAGTGATTCTGTGATTCCTTGATTGTAAAATGTATTATGTACACATGGAATAAACACACTTCCTCCCGTGCTTTTCCTCTCATTTGCCTACGTTAGAATGATAGCCTTTTGTGAGGGCATATCCAGGTGGATAGATGATGGCAGAGCAGTGGATGTGGTCTATCTTGATTTCAGTAAGGCATTTGACACAGTCTCATATAGCATCCTCACAGCCAAATGGAGGCAGTGTGGACTGGATGACTGGGCAGTGAGGTGGATTGTGAACTGGCCACAGTATGGAAACCAGAGAGTGGTGGTCAATGGGAAGTTTGCTGATGACACAAAGCTGGGCGGTATTCCTGACACCCCAGAAGACTGTGCTGTCACTCAGTGAGACCTGGACAGGCTAGAGAGCTGGGCAGACAGAAACGTAATAAGGTACAACAAGGGTAAGTGTAGAGTCTTGCATCTCGGGAAGAACAACCCCAGGGACCAGTATAGGTTGGGGACTGACCTGTTGGAAGACAGTGTAGGAGAAAGGGACTTGGGGGTCCTAGTGGACAGCAGAATGACTATGAGCCAGCAGTGTGATCTTGTGGCCACGAGGGCCAACAGCATCCTGAGGTGGATCAGAAGGGTCGTAGTTAGCAGATCGAGAGAGGTTCTTCTCCCCTTTTACTCTGTACTAGTGAGACTACATCTGGAGGATTGTGTCTAGTTGTGGGCCCCTCAGTTCAAGAAGCACACAGAGCTGTTGGAGGGTGTCCAGTGTAGAGCAGCAAAGATGATGAAGGAAGTAGAACACCTTCCTTATGAGGAAAGGCTGAGGGAGCTGGATCCCTTTAGCTTGGAGAAGAAGAGGCTGAGAGGAGACCTCATTCATGTCTGTAAATATGTGACAGGTGGGTGTCAGAAGGATGGACCAGGCTCTTTTCAATGTCATCTGGTGATAGAACTAGGGGCAATGTGTGCAAGCTGGAACAGAGGAGGTTCCATATAAATATCAGAAGGAACTTCTTCACAGTGAGGGTAACAGGGCATTGGAACAGGCTGCCCATGGGGGTTGTGGAGTCTCCTTCTCTGGAGAGGTTCAAGACCCACCTAGATGTGTTCCTGTGTGACTTGGTGTAGGTGATCCTGCTGTGGCAGGGGCCTTGGACTAGATGATAATTTATCAAAGACACTGTGCTGAATTCTTACACCATGATGTCATGACACAGATAATAAAACACACTGCTTTCTCCACTAATTACCCATGTTATATTTCAGATGAGAGCATTGCTAAATAACTAAATGGATGTGCTATTACTATGCAACTTTCATAAGAATTAATTGTATCAGTACTGTGTTTTGCAAACCATATTTCTTCTTCCTCTGACTACCTTCTTCTACTTTGTAAGGGCAAATTATTTGTCATATTTTCCTATTATCCAAAAGTAAGCATAACAAAATTTGATCTTCCAGTACTTGATGTTGGCCTATATGAAGGGGGGGGGAAGTTGTATTCCAAAGGGTCTATGGATACAACAAGGAGCAATTCATTCAAGCTGGGAAAGGACAGATTTAGGCCGGAGATTTGAAAAATGTTCTTCAATGTGAGGGCAGTTGATGGCTGGAATGGGCTGTTCAGGGAGGTGGTGGGGGCCCCATCTGTGGAGTCATTTAAGGTCAGTCTGGTTGATGCTCTGAGCAACTTTGAGTTCTGAAAGATTCCTCCTACTCAACAGAAAAATGAAAACTCAATTTTAGTTATTAATACTTCTGATTTATAAATTGTTATCAGACCATTAATTTCCTGAAGTTTTTATATTATTTGAAACTCTTAGGTAGAAATGAGGATGGAAGCTAAACAATACTTTAAAATGTTGGACTGAATGGTTTTAAATTACCTTAGTTTGACTTCTTTTACATTGAGTTGAAAGGAGAAAAACTTCAAGGAAAGTAAAATCCTTCTTTCTGTTCATATATGAGCTAATAGCACTATTTGCAACTTTAGCAAAAAAGACATTTCTGCTTGACCAGATATAAAGGCTGGTAGTTGTGCTATTTTTCCCTCATCTAATTAATAATTATTCTTGTTTGATTATAGAGAAAAATTGAGGAACAAGTAAGATTACAGTGACACAATTAGACCGATTACTTTGTTGCATTTGAAATGTCATTATAGGCAATAAGACAGTTTAACTATGAAGTCAGGAACTTCTTGTTCATTAAAATAATGATGAAATGATGTATTCAAAAGATATAGCTACATATTAGCATTATTAGTTTAGCTGCAGTAGTTAAGATCAGTGTGTACATTCTCTTTCTCAAATTCATCCCTTTTTCCTAGTTTTCTACTCAACCGTAAAGACTTCCTCAATTCCTTCAGTTTTCAGTTGTTTTGAAGAAGTATGTGATGGTGATAAAATGACAGGCCATCACCAACAATTCAAATCTTACCCATAAAGAAGTATAGCTCACACTAAAGTCTTCTTCCTCATCAAAGTTGAGTCTGACTGAGGGTATACTAGTGTTTTCCTGCACAGACTGCTTACATGCTTCATTGATTCACAGCTGAAGTTTGGCTCTCTCCACCTGTTAGAAAAATGACCACTAACATCCTCTCCCAATCCCAGTAACAGAAAGGACTGCTGTCAGTAACTTGATGACCTTTTACTATTTGTATTTGGTATTCACAGGCTAACCCGGACCAAATTAGCAGCAGTAATTTGTTATACTAGCTAAAAAAAAAGCTAAGATCCAATGGCCCAAGGCAAGCTCAGACACCTTTGATAACTGCTGTAATCCAGTCAGTATGAACAGATATGTTTATACTAAAGATGGCAAAACTACCTTCACTGGCAGCAAATGTTAGGTTTCTCAGACCACCTCTCTAATAGTTTTTCTGGTGATTAGTAGAGATACCCCCATGTCTTTAGCAAGATATGAAATTTGATTTCTGGAGGAAATTATATAGGATGTATTTCTTTTTATTAGAAAAAAATAATTGAAGAAGTTAATTGTTTGGTATTTTTTGCTAGAAATGTCTTCGCTGTAGAGCACTAATACTCACTGGAAGAATGTGGATGGAATTTGAAAGAAGTGTGCTGTTCACAGCCTGGACTAGTCCACTTTAGGTTTCTAGAATCTACATGTAGATCTACGTGTAAGTTTAGCTACTTCCCACTCAATAACACTAACAGCAATAAATATTCACAGAAGTTTGGAGTGGAGGAAACACCTAGTCTCTTTCTGCATATAATTATTCCTTTCTTGAAAGCAAGGCAAATGCTTTCAAGAAAGCATTTCTAATTTTCAAATTTCTAAATTCTGCAATGAGCCTCAAGGATAAAAGAAGCAAAACTGAACTGCTGCTTTCATTAATGATTGCTTCATTTCTTCCTGGGCACCATGTAACAGATGCATGCTTTTTTTTATTAACTTTTTCCTGCTGAAAGGGAACCAGATTTAGGGCAATTCTATGTAATCACTTACAACTACAGATGAGAATTTAGGTGTTACTGAATATCCATATCTGTATGGGTATGGAAGAGCACCACAAACTGGTAGGAGTACAATTTTCTTGTTCTTGAGTTCTATTTTCTGCTAAAAATATGCTGCTTTGGTATTACCTGGCATGCTTGTTGCTGTTTTGAGGTTGGACTTTTGTTGTTGTTTTGGGCTACTTTTTAGAAATTCACAGAAATTACAGAACTTTTGAGGATAAAAAAGACCTCCAAGATCATCAAATTCAGCTTGTCCTACCAGCATTCCAACATTACTGTATTATAGAGATGGACTTCAAAGAAACTATGATTGATGAATAACCTTTCTTTAAAGAAAGGAGAAAATAACTTCCTTTGTGGCTTGATATTACAGTAATTTTCAGCATATTAATTAAAACCAACATAAATTCCTTTTACTCTTTCCAAAATCTTACACTCTCAACTGTTCCCAACAGTAAATTGCAGCCCAATGAAATGTAATTGTCTGGTGTGCAACCTGAAAGACATTTAAAGGCAAATTAGAAACTCTAATTATCTGCTGACTTTCCTCCATTTATGTTACCTTTGCAAATTTCACTAGGCATACTTTCAATTTTCTGTTTATTTTGGCTTTTCATTATTAGTAGTGTTAAACTGCTGCCTAGATGTATCAATATACTGTGAAATTTTCCTAAAAGAGCAAAAATCAGTTTGTTTTCCCTGATGTTTCTGTTGCAATTGGAATTCTCAGAACAGGATTGCTGCATGTTATTATAGAGAATTTTATTCCAAAAAAGATCAAGTAAAATGACCCAAATATTCACAGAACAGGAACATTCTCTTTCCTGAGGAAGAATTGCAGGTAATGGATTTAACCTGCAAAGTGTTTCCCTCACTACCCTTTCAGCTGTTGCTGCAGCTAATGAGACTTATTTTTCTCAGCTTACTATACACTGCAGAGGGTGTTGATTACAGAAAATTTACCTATTATTTAGAGTCTAGCATTCACATTTATTAATATTTATTAGGACAAAAGTAATAACTGTCTTCAAAGTCTGAAACTTTAAATGGTCACAAAATCCTGTGACAAAGGCTTACAAGATTAATGGAAAGCAGTTTGGAAGATGTGTTTTTTTTACTTCCTTTTGCATTTGTTCTCTGATAATTTCATGTGATATGTCAACATTCCTTAATGGAGAAGAGCTGAAATTAATCCCCCATTAGTATTGTAACTTGAATGTCTCACCCTGTCAATAGACCCTATAAGTAGATGAATCTTGACCATTGGGTGTGCATTGGATTAGACTATGATATTGAAGATAAAGCTATCTGGGATGTAGTCCTGCTGTTGGGAAATATTGTAACTTTTTTACATCCTTAAATCCTTGCAGATTCATACATTACTTGTATAAAGTTGCTTTATTCCTTATGTAGACATATTTGTGTTTTCAGTCTGAATTGTTTAATGCTGAAAGCTGACACATTATTAGGCCAAGTGTCCATGTGTATATGGACAGTTACATATTGCTTTTTCTCAATTACTTCTGTATTTGAAGAAATGATACTTCAAACCTGCTCTAAGTGCTGTGACCTCTGAGCTCTGTCCAGTCAAACCTGCTTTAGAACAAGCAAAGGTACCCAGCTGCTTAGAGAGGCAGAGTGGCTAAGTTTAGATGCAGTGATTTGTTCAGCAGCTAAGCTTCTCATGGAAAGGGTGATCAGACACCGGAATGGAGTCCTAGGGCAGTATCCACCCCTTGAAGTGTTTGAGGACAGACAGACTGCATGTGGCACTTAGTACCCTGGTCTAGCTGATGTGGTGATGTTAGGTCCCAGGCTGGACTGGATGATCTTAGATGCCCTTTCCAGCTGCAGTAATTCTACAGTGATTCTGTGCAATATGTATCAGGCTACAGTAACAATACAAAACCCATGTGGATATACTTTCATGGGAACTCTGTATGGCTCTTTAAATGCCTTTATTACTACTTTTTTCATAGATGTCCAAAGACTCTGTATAGAAAATGAATAAGTTCATACTGTTTCATTCTAGTGAAATCTCTGGTTTTGGTGGTCCTGAAATGATTTCTGTAGGCACAGTATATTTATATATAGAATGCATTTTATAAGGAATATAAGGTAGATGAAACATGTCCAAAAGGTATCATTTTTAGGATTTTCAAATCTGGATATCTCACCGAATTATCATGGAATTATTTATGCTGGAAAAGACCTCTGAGATCATCAAGCCCAGCCTAGAATCTAACATCATCACAATAAAATAGACCATGGCACTAAGTGCCACATCCAGTCTTTTCTTAAACACCTCCAGGGATGAGGAATCCACCACTGTCCTGAGCAGTCAATTTCAGTTTATAACCACCCTTTCTATGAGGAAGGGCTTCCTAACATCCAAACTAACACTTCTCTGGTGCACCTTCAAGCCTTGCTCTCTTGTCCTGTTGCTAGTTACCTGGGAAAAGAGCCTGACCTCCACCTGTCTACAACTTCTCTTCAGGGAGTAATGGAGCTTGATAAGGTCCCCTGTGAGTCTCCTGTTCTTCAGGATAAACTTCCCATGAAGTACACTAACAGAAATTAATGCCTTATTTTAAAAAATAATCCCTATTATTTATTATTCATAGATATTTAAATCTGCAATTTGAAGATCTATCTTTCAAAATAGTTCTGTTTCAAAATTGCATTACTGCTAATCCACACATGAGCTATGAAAATAAGATTGCAAATTCCACTCTTCTTTTGTGCTTATGTAGATTTTTTTTCAGAAAGAATTGATTACATGACTGTGTGCTAGAAAACTTGCCTGATTTTTCCCCATTATTTTAACTGCTCTAATAAAAGCTATTGCTTCTGCCAACAAACCTCATTTTTTCTCTGTGAAACTGCTTTAGGGACTTCTCTGCTGGCTTGAAGAATATCAAAGAAATGAAATGATGATTACACAGCAACCAGTCATCTATAAATGATGCACCTATCAAACGTGAAATAATCTCTACATTTACATCAATGATGGAATAACTTCGCATCATTTGGCATTATAGCCTGACATTGCTGGTTTTACAGCTTTAGTGATAGGAAAATAAATTATTAATAAATGACAATACCTGCTTAAAAAAGTAAGAAGCTCACATTGACTGCTGAAATTATAACTGGTTGTACGGTAGCTGAAATAGCTTGTCAAATAAAAATAAACTTGGTTTCTACTTAGGTATTCGATGCTAGTTAGCATTGTACCGGTGCAATGTAACTATTAACATAATTTATCACTATTAATATGATAAAAAAATTATGCTTTCAAAGGATTGCTTCAAATTTTCACATGTAATTATTACATCTAATGAATTTCAGATGATAAACGAATAGGACAAAATCATGTTGTAAAAATTAAGTGGTTATACCCACACGTGCTATACTGAGAGTGAACTCTGGTCAAAGTAAAGGTGTTTTGATTTGGAGTAGGGTCTAACTTTCCTATCTTAAATTTTGATTCTGTAGGCTGGTCTTCTGAGGAAATCTCCTGCCCTAAAGATTTTACATCATCATGTTGAAGGAATTGTCTGAATGACATTACTGGACATGGAACTTTTGTACAAATCTGAAAAATAATTATCATGCCTCTGATTACCACACAAGTGGGAATCTGTTTTTTAACTGGGATCCATAAACATGTCCTTAAAATAAAGTAGTGACAGCATCTGTTTTCTTTTACCTGGCAGTATAGAAACTGAAAAGCTGTTCAAGGGCCCATGTACAGGACTATACCTTCCAGTCTTCCCCCAGCAGGCTGCCTGTAGCCACAGCTGCCCCACTGGCTACCCAAGCACCTTTCTGGGAAGGCAGTACATGGACAGGAAAGTCAGTAAGAATCACATTTTTTAATTCCACTAATTAAATTTTAATTAGAATTCTTCTGATTTACATTCAAAAATCTTTCCTTCGCTTTCTTGTAAGATTTCTTATGTATCTTAATCTCTAATGGTATCTGTCTCTAAGCTAATAATTCCAAGTATCTCTTGTAATTGGTGGAGTTGTAAGCAGCATCATCTAAGGTAATTATTTGCATCCTGATGTAGATATCTAAACAAAGCTAAATTAATTGCATCTTGAAAGTAGCTATTTCTTGACATTTGGCCAAAAAGAAAATACAAAAAAACTGATTTAGTGCCCGTAATCTCTATTACAGAAGCCTAAACTTAGTAATGATTAGTTGTATAGTTTTCCCTATAATGCTTTTTTCTTTTTTCTTTTTTTTTTTTAAACATAATCTTTGGAAGTACTTTGAAAGTAATTTTTTGTGAAAACTGAAGTAATTTGTATTGCTTCCTCTTGTGGACCCTGTGAGCGCCCATAGATGCTGCAATGGTTTTGGCTTGGGCAATTTTTTTACATCTTGTTATCAGAACCTAATTTGAATGTAATCTGAAATGTCATGTATGAGACTGAGCTGATTAGTGATTATTTCAGTTTAGTTTGCAGTTACACCAGTTTTACAGCTCTCAGTACAAAGCTATCAGCTGTACTGTGGCAAGACCTTGTCCTCTGCTGGGACCTCCCCAGAGAAGTGATGGTGGAATGAAGCTTATGTACACTCTCTGTACCAGTTCCCAGCAATCTGTGTGCTTTACCTTTTATGATGTGACCATATGCAGTGGGTCCTTGTCCAGATCTCCACGTGTCCCACCTGGGTCACCACTACCATTGTGGGTCAGAAACCCCAAACATATTTTGACCAAGATCATGTAGCTAAGTATCAGACACAAAGGGAGGGTTTAACAAACCCACTGTTGGATTTGCAGACAACCTGATCTCGTTGAGGATGTCCTTGCTCACTGCAGGGGGATTGGACTAGATGACCATTGGAGGTCCTTTCCAACCCAACACATTCTATGATGCTGTGATTAATAGCCACAACTGACTCCATTTGGAGACAAAAGACACCACTAGATTTTTAATTAATTTCCCCCACACACATCAGAGAAAAACAACCCCACAGAAGCAGAAAGAATAAGGTGGAAGTTGCTGAGGATGGGAGAAGAAGAGGATGGGGGGG
>VZRI01008500.1:0-31647 GCA_013397515.1 Upupa epops | reverse complement strand
GGGGGGCAGATTGTGCTCATCTTTTGAAGCAGAACACCATGTTATCAAGATGCATGCCCCTTTTGTTGACACTGGAGAACATCAATGTTCTTTGCTGCATGCCCCTTCTCTTTAGGAAGACTAAACATCTTAGAGGAAAATGAACCCATCTGGGATTCTAGCAGTTTTTAGTTACACATAGTTTTCAGTTTAATCTTTTTTGTCCATTAATCATAGAATCATAAAAGGTACTGCAGTGATCCCAGACATCCTCAACTAGATCAGGTTGCACAGAGCCTTGTCCAGCTTCACCCTGATTATCTCCATGGTTGGGGCCTCAACTACCTCCCTGGGGAACCTGTTCCAGTGTTCAAAACTCCCCCTGCTAAAGAACTTACTAACATCACATTTCAATCTGCCCTTCTTCTAATGCCCTTCGCTAATGCCCTTCTCCCTCATCCTATCACTAACAGGCCCTGTAGTGATAGGAGTCTTAAGCCAGGTTCATCCCCAGAAAAGGACTTCACCACATCCAGGGATGTTTTTGTCAAGTGAAGGGCCTCAGGCTTTTTTATCTGTAGAAGTTCTGTATAGGAAATTATGACAAAGCATTAAGATATACAGAGACTGACCTCAGTCAGTCCTCAGAGCCAGAAAGCAAATCACATCCAGGGCTGCACCAAAAGAACTGTGGGTAGCACATCAAGTGAGGTGATTCTGCCTCTCTGCTCCAACCTGGTGAGACCTCACCTGGAGTATTGTGTCCAGTTCTGGAGCCCCCAGCGTAAGAAAGATGCAGACAGATTGGAGCACCTCCAGAGGAGGCCACCAGAATGACCAGGGGGATGGGGCATCTCTCATGTGAGGACAGGCTGACAGAGAGCTGAGGCTGTTCATCCTGGAGAAGTGGAAGTTCTGAGGGGACCTTCTTTTGACCTTCCAGTATATGTGGGGGGCCTACATGAAGGCAGAGGAAGTTGCATTCCAAAGGGTCTAAGAATACAACAAGGAGCAATTCATTCAAGCTGGGAAAGGACAGATTTAGGGTAGAGATTCGAAAAATTCTTCAATGTGAGGGCAGTTGATGGCTGAAATGGGCTGTCCAGGGAGGTTGGTGGGGGCCCCATCCGTGGAGTCATTTAAGGTCAGGTCTGATGCTCTGAGCAACCTGACCCAGGTAGAAATGTCCCTGCTTGTGTAGGGAGGTTGGGCTAGATGACTTGTGGAGGTCCCTTCAAGCCTGGAACATTCTATGATTCTGATTGTAGGTTTATGTTCATTATAACAGCGTTTTGAGACCACATTGTGTTTAAATGTTAAATGTTGGCTTTTATCTTCCTCTCATGAACATGCAGTGGAAAAAAAAATAATTCATCCCCTTAAGAATAAAAGAAAATATCGTTTCTTTTTATTTACTTAGTACCTTTATAAAGGTTCATTACTAAGTGAGCAAAGTACTTTCCTATTTCACTGTAGCTATGCTCTAATTTGGCTTATTACTTAAAACACAAAGATGCTGTTGTGGCTGGCTGTTATTTCTTGAAGTTAAAGAGAAGATATGTGAACAGGGGAACACATTGACAAGTTTGTTTATTCTGGCTTATAATCATCAGTAAAAAATATAGTAATATGATAGTTTTGTAAACTAGTGCAAGTTCATGTGTCAGCATTCAACTATTTCCATAATTAAATAATTCCTTTTATGGGTCAGGATTCCAGACTGCTTCCCCACATCCTTAGTTATTTTTGAACAGTTCTAGAGGAATCCACTATATATAATTCACTTCACAAAAGGGCAGAGTAATAATCAGTATTGGAACTCACAGGAGCTAACTTCACATCATATATTTCTTTTCTTAAGGCTCAAGTGGTTTTTTTTTTGTTCTATACATCAAAAAAGGCATTCGTTGGCCTAAAATTTCTCCACTTTTAGAGTCATTCCTAAGGAGTGGTTTGAGGTTTGGGTGGGTTTTCATAAGAGGGACTCAAGTAATATACAGTAATTATACAAATAATTTTCTAGGACTTGAAAACATGTCTTAATTGAGGAAAAAAACTATGTTTTTGTATGAAGAAGCTCTTTTCTGATGTATTTACTTATATTTACTCTAGGAAGTAATGCTTTCATCTGTACATATTGGGGGGTTGAAAATTTAAATGTATCTTTAAGGATGGAACTATATTTTTCTAAAGCAAGGTTTGTCTAAACCACTAACTAAAGAGATTGGCATGCCAGCTGAACACAGTACCTTACTGTGTAGTTTACTACCAGTCTAGCTTGCTTAGCATGCTATCATACTCGCTAATATCTTGCTGTCTCAGCACTGCACACCTGACTCCTGATCTTGGGGATCTTTGTTTCTTTGCTATTTAACTACTCACAATTTCCTGTCCCATAAGAAATTGTGGGGTTTACCTGTCTTATCCTGTTTCAGAATTCTTCCTTTTCTTCTTGAAAACCTCTCTCCTAAGCTGAGCTGAAATTCTGCTTTAAGATCAGTTCTGGGTTTACAAAAATGTAATTAGATTTAAGCATTGTGTGAGCATTCTTTGCATGTCTCTTTGCATGTCACTATGTAAGAAACTTTGAGATAAATAATTACCTTACCTCCTTAAAAAGAAAGAACAAAGCATAACTGGACTAATTTCTTCTGGGATAAAAAGACAAAAGATTGAAGAGTCAGTTTGGAAGCCACTAGGTCAGCACAGCAGCAATTTTTACAGCAGTAAAATCTCCATAGATAAGGTAGGAAGGCTTATTTTCTGTTTCTACTACCATGTATTGCAAGAGCAGAATTACAATTGGAAGTGTCAGCATCATATTTGCTTTACAGTTACAGACAAATAACAACTGTTGTATTGACTAAAAGTTCATAGAAACAGAAGATTATTGTTTGTTTGCTATACGGTGGTTTCCATTAGGAACAGCAGGATTCCATGTTGTCTTGGCCCTTTTTTTTTACAAGTTTCATAGTATGTGTGTGATTTTTTGTTTTCACTTTCTTTGCACCAAGAGGACACTCCTATTTCAGTCACCTCTAGAACTGTTCAAGAACTTAGCACCTGAGAAACTCTCAGGCTTCTCCTTAACTTCTTGTCTGTTTAAACTGTGAGAACAGATAACATAAAAAACCCCAAACCCAAGAAGTAAGTATGCAGTGAGAGGCAGACTTAGAAGGGATGACAGCCAAGCAGAAGGGTTTCAAGTCTTCAGCAAGTTCCTTAAAAAAACATGAAATAGTTTAAGTATGTTGACTTGGAAAATCTTTGAAAAGGGTCATATATTTGTATTAAGACTCTTGGGTTCGAATTTCTGCTGGCTTCTGCACAGATGTGTTAATTACAAATGCACAAGCAAGAGTTTTCCCTTTTTTATTTTATCAGCCTTTGGCTGTCTGGTTAAGAGTTTCACCTGCTTAGAAAGGCTAAGGTACTACTTTGTATTCTATCAAGATTTGAGTATTATGTATGGCAGTAATTAGGAAGAATTTTGTCTATAGAAAATGTGAAGATAGTACCTGTACACCTCTTATTGGCTTGACTTCTGAAGAGTCAGTGATAGGTTCTTGAGGGCAAAGATGACAGGAACAACAGCCACTAAGGGGCTGACCTGTCTTAAGAAGGGGTCTCACCCTACCTTTGAAAGACATGAATCTTGTCCAATAAGGAAAAAAACAGGGTGTACAATATAATACAGTATCTGTGTCTTGCAAAACCACAACAACACGATTGTGATAACAATGTAGATGAGGAAAGCTGCTGAACTTTGTAATCTTGTCCATGTTTCAATGCCCAATTAAGTCTATATTGAGCAGATATGTTTCTTTCAACTTGAAATTTGCAACAATCCAGATGTTTAATCCAGGCTGATAAGTATAGATTTCTCATCCCTTACAAATAAAAAGAAAAAGTAACCCAAAAACCAATCCCCAGAGCAGCCAGTAGCTTCATAGCTAAGACACTGTTACAGAGATACTCAGTTCTTGACAATAGGATTAAATTAATGGTGGGGGTACTGCACCTGCGGTGTTTAACTGGAATTTTGTTTGTGCAGCTAATTTAATAATTGACTGGTGAAAATGTAAAAAATATTTTACAATGACAAAATCAGCTCTGGATTTCTAATGATCTGCAGAGGAGGTTCCCTCTGTAAGAAGTTCCTAAGTCTGAGCATTGCTGAACTTCAGAAGATAGATCATGTGAGACTGCCTTCAGCACCCACTAGCTCTCTGGTACACCAGAAGGGTCCTAGATGGCATGTGGACATGAATACAGTTTCTTCTTCAGCCTTTCTGACTGTACCTGGAGTTATTTTTGCACTACATCTAATCACGGTTCTGTTCTGCAGGCTCCAATGGGGAGATTTGTGGACGAAGTGTTCATCCTCTAAAGGTGACATGCATAAGATTTGTAGCTCCAGGTGCTTCAATGCCATATATGTATGCATATATGAGTGTGTACACTGACAATGTTCTGCCATGTACCAAGAGAGACAGACACATTTAATAAATTGAAAACTAATGAAAGTGTCAATCTGCTGGAGATGGAATCAAATGGAAGATGCTGCAGAGAGATCTAGACAGGCTAGGTCAATGAGCTGAGGCTAAAGACGTATGAGGTTGAACAAGGACAAGTACAGGGTCCTATATTTTGGCCACAATAACTCCCTGCAGTGACAGACTGGGAGATGAGTGGCTGGAGAACAGCCTGAAAGAAAGGAATGTAGGAGGAGTGGTAAACAACTGACTGAACAGGAGACAGCAGCATGTCCAGAAGGCCAGAAGGCCTGGAAGGCCAGTGGCATCCTGGCTTGTATCAGAAATAGTGAGGAGAGCAGCAAGAGGGTTGTAATTATAGCCCTGTACTGCTTTAGGGGAGGTGAGGCCTCCCCTAAAGTACTAGGGGGAGTTCTGGGCCCCACATTTCAAGAAAGAGATTAAGGGGCTGAAGTGGGTGTAGAGGATCAAGGAGGCTGGGGAAATGGATTGGAGACAAAGTCTGATGACAAGAGTCTGAGGGAGCTGTGTGTGTTTAGCCCAGTGAAAAGGAAACTCAGGGAGAGAACTTCTGCCTCTCTGCAACTCACTGAAGTGAGATTATAGTCAGATGAGGATCAGGCTCTTCTCTCAGGTAACTAACACCAGGATGGGAGCCTGAAGCAATGCCAGGGGAGGGTTAGGTTGGATGTTAGGAAGCCCCTCCTCATGGAAAGGGTGGTCAGACACTGGAATGGACTGCCCAGGGCAGTGGTGGAGTCACCATCCCTGAAGATGTTTAAGGACAGACTGGAGGTGGCAATTAGTGCCATGGTCTGGCTGATATGTTAGTGTCAGGACCTAGACTGGACTTGATGATCTCAGAGGTTTTTCTCAGCCTCAAGAATTTTATGATTCTGTGAAAGCCCCAATTTCTCCCTGGTTAATTAGCTTTCTCCTTAAGGTCAGTCATTGTAATGGTTTAGGGAGAGGGTCTAAAATGGTTTGGGTAGGTACTTGTAATTCTAGCACAACAACCATCTCTCACTGAGAGNATACATTTGATGCTTGTGGAGAAGTTCCTTTTCCTGATTCTTGTGCAGACATCAGCCCTCTGTGACGTCTCTGGCATACTTCTACCTGCTGTAGGCACTGGGGTTCTTCTTTGAGGCTACAGCAGCAACAAATGTAGAGAATGCAACAGAATTCCAGTGTCGGTGTAAAAGCATNATGGTTTAGGGAGAGGGTCTAAAATGGTTTGGGTAGGTACTTGTAATTCTAGCACAACAACCATCTCTCACTGAGAGTTCAACAGGAAATGAAGCAACTTTGCTAAAAAGACAACAGTTTATTGAACCCATCACCAAGAAGGAAAGGAAAAAATCCCCAAGTAAGTAAAAGAATTAAAAAGATATAAACATAAACTGTATCACAATGCCTTTACAGACAGTCTGAGAAAAATGGGAGACAGCTAACACATCGTGTTTTGGCCTTAGAGGAGAGCTCTGGGACAAAAGAGTGTACACCAACACTCATAACCACAAAACCACCACACACACACACACACACACACAAACACTCTCACCCCACTTTCCAAAAGAGAAAGGGCTGAGGGGGGAGTGGCAGGAACACAGCACAAAATATACATTTGATGCTTGTGGAGAAGTTCCTTTTCCTGATTCTTGTGCAGACATCAGCCCTCTGTGACGTCTCTGGCATACTTCTACCTGCTGTAGGCACTGGGGTTCTTCTTTGAGGCTACAGCAGCAACAAATGTAGAGAATGCAACAGAATTCCAGTGTCGGTGTAAAAGCATCACAATTAACATTTGAAAATTTGATTATTTTCAAACCATAACAGTCATATTATATTACTCAGGTGACTAAGCAAGGCAGCCCACGTACTTTTGAGCAGTTTTTGAGAACTTGGGTGTTTGTAAAATTGTGTGATGACCCTGTTCTAATTTTCAAGCATGTGTTAGGCCTTGTTTTCCTATTTTTTAAGGGACTGTGATAGTACAGTGTCAAGTGCCTTAGAAATGCCTTTGTGTGAGTAACCATCAGAATGCTAGGCCTTCAGTTGTATCCAGGGGTCCTCAGATGTTCTAAATGTGGTGAACAATTCACAAAGAGAAGGATGCGCATCTGTGGGAGAGGTTATTTGCTTCTCCTGCTCAATACCTCAGTGAATTGTAATTTTATTATGAAATACAAAACAAATAAAATGTACAAGCCCAGCCTTTGAAACCAGCAAAATGGATTTGCTACCTGCAGCGAGATCTGTTTGCCAACTACCTGAACAGGTTCCAAGCAATTTGGAACACCTTGCTGTTCTTAAAGACATAAATGGTTTCATGGCAGCTGAGATGAATGCATTTCAAATTAATATTTTGAAATCATGCCAGTGGGGAAAGAAAATAAATGACTGTACATCAATTTATTAGACCTGACCATCAGTGCCACAACCAGAGTTCAATGAAGCCTATTCTGACATCAGAGCAGATACAACTAAATTCCTTGTATGTCTTTTCAAAATAGTGCAGGAATATTTTCTGATTCAGTTGTTAAGAAATCATGTCATTTTGTGAATCACTCACAGAGTCATTGAGGCAGGATGGAAAAAAAGACCTCTGAGTTCATCAAGCCCAGCCTAGGACCGGTCATCACTACATCACTTAGACCATGACACCAAGTGCCACATACAGTCTGTCCTTAAACACCTCCAGGGATGGGGACTCCACCACTGCTGCAGAGAGTTTTAGTCTTTTCTTATCATCAGAGAGGATGAAGACAGTGGCTGTGTCGGATTTTGCATCTTAGCCAAGGTTAATTCACACCACTATCCAAAGACAGAAGCTAAATGGTTTGGTTGAGCTTTTAATTTATTTCACTTGTATCCCAGTTTCAAATGTTATGTGAAGTCTTTTCATGGGATACATGAGTCTGCTGTTTCAGAGTGGATAGACAGCATCTCTAGTTAGGATGCAGAAAGGGAACAGACACAGGTATGGTCGTTTAAGAAAAAAAAGTAGAGAAAAAGCTATCTTTAGATTTCACTTCAGAGTGATTTTGCTGATTTGCATTTGGTTTATTTTTTTTGTTTTTTGGAAAAAACATAAAGTAAAATTGTCTGGGACAGAAAATATATCAGTCAAAGAGATGGTAACTGATAAAATTCTGTCTTTCTATTAGGTATTATAGATGAATAAGTGAGAATCCCTATTGCAAGTCAATGAGTTATCTTATTGCAGAAGAAGAAAGAAAAAAGCAATTAATACATTTGGTTGCATTAAAAATGAATTTTTAATATTGTTCTTGGATTCCATTAAATACTGTTCTCCCACTGAAAATATAATGGATTTTCTTTTTTAAAACTTCCTAAATTCAATTTAGTTCTTCAGTCGCAGCCTTCTTTTTTTGTTTAACATTTATGGCACAAGTGATGTATGGTATGATTTCCTTAACATAGTTTTGTATACATCTGTAATTCTGCATATGTGTGTGTGTGTGTGTGTACACAACTATGTGTTTTTACAGAATCATTGAATTATTGAGGCTGGAAAAGACCTTTGAGATCATCAAGTTCAGCCTAGGAACTGACATCACCACATCAGCTAGAACATGACACTAAGTGCCACAGCCAGCCTGTCCTTAAACTGGGTTAGGGACTCCACCACTGCCCTGGGTAGTCCATTCCAGTGTCTGATAATCCTTTCTGTGAGGAAGGGCTTCCTAACATCCAACCTAATACTCTCCTGGAGGCTTCAGGCCTTGGTCTCTTGTCCTGGTGCTAGTTACCTAAGTGAATAGCCTGACCCTCACCTGTCTACAACCTCCCTTCAAGGAGCTGTAGAGAGGGAGAAGACACTTAAAGCCATGGTCTAGGCATTAAGTATCACAGTAATGATGAGGCTGGAAAAGACCTTAAGGATCATCCAGTCCAACCTAAAACCAACCAAGTAAACTTAAACATCTGACATCTAGATCATGCCACTCAGCACTTCACCCAGCCTAACCTTAAACACCTCCAGGGATGGTGACCCAACCACCTCCATGGGCAGCCCGTTCCAAAACCAGATCACTTTTTCAGTAAAAAACCTTTTCCTAATGTCAAGTCTAAACCTCCCGTGATGGAGCTTAAGACTGTGACCCCTTGTGCTGTCTCCAGTGTCCAGGGAGAAAAGACCGATCCCCACCTGAACATAACTACCTTTTAGGTAGTTATAAACAGCGATAAGGACACCCCTGAGCCTCCTCTTTTCCAGGCTAAACAGACCCAGCTCCATCAGCCTCTCCTCAAAGGGCTTACCTTCCAGGCCCTTTAGCAATCTAGTTGCTCTTCTCTGGACTCGTTCCAGCACCTTAATGTCCTTCCTAAACTGAGGAAGATGTTGTGATGAGGGCTGAACTTAATGATCCTGGAAGTCCTTTGCAGGTATAATGATTCTATGATTCTAAGATCTCCTCTGATTCTCCTGTTCTCCAGACTAAACACCCCCATCTCCCTCATCCTCTCCTCACCAGATTTTTCTCTCCAGTCCCCTCCCCATCCTCATTGCTCCTCTGGACTGGCTCTAGCACCTCAATCTCTTTCTTGATGTGAGGGGCCCAGAAGTGGCCTCAGTACTCAAGGGGAGGTCTCACCAGTGCCCAGTACAGGGGCAGAATTGCATCCCTAGTCCTGCTGGCCACACTATTCTTTTTAAAAGCCACTATGTCATTGGCCTTCCAGGCCACCTGGGCACACTGCTGGCTCCTGCTCAGCCAGTTGTCAACTAGTACTGCCAAGTTTATATCTGTCCTCTCTGTTTTTATAAGATTTACTCATCTTAAAGAAATTGGTTTTTGCATATGATGTAAGAAAAGTAGAGGATCTAATATATTATGAAGTTTATGAAGAAACTTCCATGTCCTATGTATTCTTTAGCATGATCAGCAGCCTTGCTTTGTGTTTAAGATACAGCCATATATTCATTATTAAGCACTGCATGAAATGTCATCACTGCAAACCAAGTACATTATTTCAGTCTTTTTAAAATTAATGAAATTTCTGCTTGGGAAAAACAAGGATTTGTAAAATCATGTTGCAGATAAGCAGCATTCCTTACCACGACAGAAGAAAAACATTGAACTCCCTATTTCCATGCAATCATGTTGCAGAAACACACAATTTTAATATATATAGCACCATATTCCTATCTCCGTATGACTAGTGAAAGCAACTACTGTTACTCAAAAGCAAAGAAATATTTATAGGAGGATAACTAATTTCTTGCCTTTATGCTGATTTTGCACAAAAGGCCTTGCGCAACTGTTCTTTGGAAGATAAAAAGGATTCAAATTGGTGTAGCAGCCTGGTGAATGAAAATGTTCTCAGATATTTAGCAAATCAAATTGCATGAGGAAAGGACAGGTTTTATTTGCTGTGGAATTTTGCCATCCAGAAATATTTTATCCTTTACTTAGTCTTAATTTATTACCTCTTCTTCATAGCTAGAGTCTTTTTGCTGCTGTCAAAAAGAATAGAATAATAAACAATTTCAGTCATACAGAGTAATCACCAGAAGAGACATCCACAGTGAGACTTGTGCTATGGCAACTATTAGGCATGGTTGGCTCATAGGTTTTCTTATAGTGGTCGTATTTTTATGTCCATGATTTATTTTCATTACCTAGGGTCTTAACTTACAGAAACAGGTCACACAGCCTTGTTTGAAGAAAATGTGGATAATACTAATTTGGGGTTGGAGTGACGATGTGCTGGAGAGGAGAAAGATACTGCAGAGTGATATTGACAGGCTGGATCAGTAGGTGGAGGCCAACAGGATATGGTTTAACAGAGCCAAGTGCAGAGCCCTACATTTTGCCACAATAACTCCCAGCAGAGCTACAAACAGGGGGACAAATGGCTGGAGAGCAGCCTGGCAGAGAGGGACCTGGCAGTACTGGTCGACAACCAGCTAAATAAGAGCCAGCAGTGTGCCCAGGTGGTACAAAAGGCCAATGGCCTCCTGGCTTCTATCAGGAATAGTGTGACCAACAGGACTGGGTATGTTATTTTCCCTTGTACTGGGCACTGGTGAGGCCTTTCCTTTAGTACTGGATGCAGTTCTGAGCCCTTCCAAGATAGAGATTGTGGTGCTGCAGCGGACCTAGAAGAGCAATGAGGCTGAAGAAGGGACAAGAGGGAAGTTCTGATGAGGAGAGGCTGAGGGAGCTGGGAGTGTTCACTCTGGAGAATAGGAGGCTCAGAGAGGACCTTATCACACTCTATAACTACTAAGGGGAAGTTGTAGACAGGTGGGGATGGGACTCTTCTCTCAGGCAACTAGTAACAGGATGAGTAGGCAGGTCCTGAAGCTGTGCCAGGGCAGGGTTAGGTTGAATGTTAGGAAACCCTTCCTCACAGAAAGAGTGATCAGACATTGGAATGGGCAGTGCAGGGCAGTAGTGGAGTCACCACCCTTGGAGGTGATTAAGGACAGACTGGATGTGACACTATAGTCCAGCCAATGTGGTGATGTTAGGCCATGGGCTGAACTTGAAGATCTCAGGGGTGTTTTCCAGCATCAAGAATTCTATGATTCTGTGAATTTAATAAGAAGACTGTTATTTAATTTATTATGTAAATACTGGCTAGGGAACCAAATATTACATAGGCAAAACAAAATCCTGTAACATGACAGATATGTTTTACTGAAGAGAAATACAGCAAGTAAACATAAGGACATAGAATTAAGAAAGAAAACCAGATTTCATTGACAGGAGTTGGGGAGGATTTTTTCCATGTGGACTCTAAATTTTCCTATTTGCAATGTTGGGTTTTCTTCAAAATTGCTACCCTGGTCTGAAATGAATAGAAGGGCAAGTTGAGATGTTCCTCAGATTCTTAAAATCACTCATCATATAGATTTTATGGTGTCAGCATGATGGGGACTATTTCAGGTATTTCTTCTCACTTGCTTGATTTACTGGGAGACATGTCAAGATTCACCTGGCCTGCAAATCGGGTCTGAAGAGGTGTAGGAGGACAATGACATGACTTCTAGCAGTCAGTCATTCATTATGTAGAAATATCCTTCAAAAGATCTGATCTGTGCCTGCCTCAGGTGAAATAGATGTCAAATTTGCCTGAAGGGTATGGATCAAAGACTGCTGCCATTTCACTCTACACACACCGAAACAGCCTGCAGCTGAATTACCCTTTCCCTACTGAAAAAAAACACTTTCCTATGAAGAACTCACTCCATGGGTGTTGCAGAAAATATGGATTTTAATAAATATAAGATTTATTTTAATTAATTGCTCTGACCTCTCAATTTCCTCTGTGGCAAAACAAATGTATAACATAATCTTCAGTGATGGACAAATTCATGATGTCTCAGACCAGTGGGAAGAAGAAAATTCTGATATGGGAACAACTCAGGTCTGCTGGTTTTTACTGGATTTTTTAATAATCTGGGCATGGAATTGATTGACAATAACTTGCACCTCTCAGCTATTGTTTCTCCACAGATTGATTCTGCCTGTTAGGAGGAAAACCCACGTGGTCAAATTCTGCTTCCTACAAAGTTCTTACTACCAGTAACCTATTTATTTCTATGCTGCAGTGAGAGTTTCTGGCTCTTTGGACATAGGAGCAAAGGAAAGTTAATTCCCTCGCATTTCCAGAAATGAGTGTTTAGCTTTGGATATTATTGTTTCAGGGGATTCATTCCCTTAAAAAGAATCTAATTTGGATTTACTAGGGAGTCAAGGTGGCATCTGGGTGGACTAATATTCACACTATTTATCTGCTGCTCAAAAGTAGGCTTGTTTTGAACTTCAGGTAGTTTGCAAGGCATGAGAGGTTTAAAGCTTACTAGATTTATTTAAAAAAGTCTTGTAAATGGTTTGCAGCCATATTTCTTGGATCAACTAAGTGCCTTGCAAAATAAGTATCCTAGATTTTGATAATGTACTCCTTTAATTTGCCAGTGGAGTAATTTCGTACTCTAAACCTGCCTTGTAACAAGGCATCTTTAGGTAAGTTCATTAAATAGTAAAGAAAGTCCCTGGATCAGACATATGAATTTCAATTTTTATGTCCCTCTAAATGCAAAGTAGCCCCAAACACCACTGTGGTTGCACCAAAAAGAGTGCAAGAGGAATCATACATCCCATGCCACATTTTCCACATTAAAGTGATTGTGAATAGGCTTCCTGATGAAAGGCCTCCAGACTCAGCTCCTACCTCTTGCTAAAACCATAAATACACCCATGGACCAATGCATTTGATGTCTCTTAAGGACCAGTTAAGAAAATCATGGCTGTAGTTCTAGATAGGGATATCTGTGATGTCTCTTCTGTATTTGAATACTAATGGACAACGATGCTTTTGCGTAGGTGAGACATGGCAGTTATTTCTCTGTGGCAGCACAAGAAGACCTGGCTAAAAACAAATTGAAGTTCACAACTGTTGGTTAAACAGAGGTATAAAGCCTCTGATGCACTCCTGCTTCTTTTTGCCTCTACATTCTAATGTAATTCATTGAATCTTAGAATCATAAATCATTACGGCTGGAAGGGACCTCCAGGATCATCCCAACAGCTCCCTAACCCCTAGACCATGGCCTCAATTGTTCAGTAACATTGGATGCATTACTTTTCAAAAAAGCTTACATTATTCAATAGGTTGAAGTGACTTTTGCCAAGTTCTTTATTGTGAAACACTGATTTTTTTGCTCCCCCTGGCCCTGACACTGGATAAGTCAGGAAAGGTAAACCAGGAGACCTTCATGTAAAGCTTTCTAATTCTTCTGTTTTTATCATTCCAAATGTTGTTTTTCCCAATGGGGACAAAATATTCTTCCCAGTTCAGAAGACAAAAAGACATTATTTTTTTACACACATTGGCACAAATAACTGAATATTTCATCATTTAATAAGTAAAGCAAAGATCATTTTTATGGTAACAGAGGTCAGAGCACCCAGAACTGTTTTGGAGAGACATTGAAGAAACATTGAAGAAAATTGTTGTTGAAGAAAAATTAATGTGAGCAAGTCTGTCCTAAAGCATTTTGGTTTTATTTTTCCACTTGTGTTCTCACAGCTATTTCATTCGGTCATAGTTATTTTAATCAACTATCATCAATTGAACACTCAGGGAACTGTCTAATTCTGCTCTTTGCCAGTTCACAGTGCCCTTTTCACTTCTGCCAAGCATTGTGTGGTTGAGGAACAATAGATGAGTTCTCTGATTCATCCAGAAAAGCCACTTTTACATCAGGGAATTCAAAGTACAGAGATTGTTACACTGGTTTTCAAAATGCTACTTATGTAGTAGAACTAAAGTACACTGATTTCCTGGGTGAGTTGTATGGTTCAGAGGTGTTGTTCTATGGATTACTATTGTATTTCCACCTAGGATTACTGCCATCATTGTGAAATTGCCAGTTTTCATACCACATTGAACCACAACCTCTTAAATGCCTTCCTGTTTGAGACTCAGAGATTCTGTTTTCTAAGACTAATGAAGATAGGTGAAACACAGAAATTCAGACACTGAGTTTGCAACCTCCCTTCAGGTAGTTGTAGAAAGGGATAAGGTCCCCCTGAGTTTCGCTTGTCAAGGCTAATCAACCCCAAAATGTAACAAAGTTTTCCAGGAAATATTTACATACTTTAACTACTCAACATGGTGATGTTAGGTCCTAGGTTGCATTTGATGATCTGAGGTCTTACTCAGCCTCTATAGCTCTGTGATCTGGTGATTCTGTAGATGGGTTTCTTCTGCAGCTGACACATTTTTAGCACAAATCCTGTTTGGTTACAGAGGTGATTTTTCTTTCAGCATGTTGGTAGGTGATTCTATATTAAAGTAGGATATAGGAATTATGGGATAATGTAGTAAAAGTGTGAAAATACTAAATGTTCCATGTGGCTGCCAGAATGGCAGGGAAATTCGCATTGCACAGAGTTTAGGGAAGGCCTCAAGATTTTCCTTATAGGGAATCTTGGCCCCACTATTTATTAATCACATTTTTCTGAAAGCTCCTTGATTGAGTTATTAGCAACACTTTTTTTCATGAACTATTAAGTTCTGCAGGAACTATTCTCCAGTCCAGTTTCTGAACAGCTAAGAACTGGGGATATGGACAGCAATTTCCATTCAAATTGAGATGTTAACTTCAAAGTCAGTGAAAAACTGCAATAAATGCTATTTATAGAACTTCTCTTAAACCGACAGTTCTAATGTAATTTTATTTATTCTTTTATTTCTATGTGTAAAAGATACAAAGACTCCTGTGTGTAGATGTTAACAGCTTTCATCAAATATCCTCTTCATTCTGTATTAAGACAGATGTGTCAGTTTTGACCTTTTCACAGTTTTTGTTAGGATCTATTGTTCAGCCAACATTGGCAGTTTATTATCAGAATGTGAAAGGGACAATATAATCTTTTTAGCTCTGTTTTGCTTATGAAAACCTCAAGCCTGCAGTTTGATGTTTTTTCAGAACATGCTGATTTTTACAGCAGAATGTTTGTGCTTTGCTGCATTTTCCACTTGGACAACTAAGATAAGATTTGTTTGTGGGTTGGCTTTTGAAACATACAGAGCTCATAGTATTCCCTACCTTTTATTAAACAAAACTGCTTATGTAATACAAGTTTCTGTATTGGCAAGTACCCTTGTGTTGTTCATATTGTCCCCTGACATAATAACCTCATGTTACAGTATTGCTCCATTGTTTAATCATCATCCTGCTTGATGCCATTCGTGTTTGGGGTGAAGGAGCATACTGATTTCAGGATTCACATGTTATACTGTGCTTAGACATAGAGTGAGTGGTAAGCTATCTCTGTCACAAGCAGAACTTAATGTGCAGTTTTATTTCTCTGAATTAACACACATTTGTTTTGGTTATAGATGCAATATTTAAACCAGTGATTAACAGATTGATCAGTAGTGAAAAGTAAAGTAATTCTTATTTGCCTTTCTGTCCAACAACAGCAATGCTAATGGTTGGCTCTGTCCACGGCTCTCTTGATGCAGAACTGCTTGGAGACACTGAAAAGTGTCTTTGGTGTCATTTGGCCTACTGTGCTATGCAATGTACTTGATTAATTTGTGAAATCTTTTCTCAGCTCACGTCAGATGCTGAGGTTTTCTTGCTACATGGAGATACTATTTTATAAAAAGTGAGATAAAAGAAGTTTTGTACGTACTTAGTAGTATCTTGTGTTGGGACGTTCCTCATGGAACAGTTAAGCTGGATGCATGGATCAACTTCGCACAGGCAGAATGGGGTAGATCATGGAATCATAGAATCATCAGAGATCGGAACTAAGTGTTAAGTATCTCCTGGTAACAATCATTACAACCTGCTGAGAACCATGAAAACAAATGTAAAAACCATAGGGAGCTTAAAAAAACTTGCTTTTAATGCATGCATTTATATAATGTACCAACACTGTCCCATCACTATGGGACACTATGGAATACTGTGAAATGCTGAAAGAACTGAAGCATTTTTGTTAGGTCAAGAGAATGTTCAGCATCTGTAAGAGTAATGTTTAATGCATCAGGGAAGGGCTGTCTCATTAATCCTTAAATGACTTGATATCTACTAATATCTTGACCAGAAAACTCTCACTGTGTAGCACCTGGTTTGAATTAACTCACTCAAACTGTATTCATATTTCAGACATTTGTCTTCAGGTTTTACAAAGCAGATCCTTCCTTCTTTGATGGAAACCCAACTTTGTTTAACTTCTTGGAATCCATAGCTTGGGCAAAAGAAAATGCTTTGCTGCCTCCACAAGAAACTTCTGTGTTTTGCTGCAGGATGTTTTAAGACTTAGACTGATGAGCTCCTGTGCAAGTGAAGACAAATCCTCCAAAAAGAATTATCAAAACTCAAATTTCATATTTTATATGTGATCTCAAACACTTGCTTCCTTATATGGATACAGGCTGTGTGGTAGTTTACAGAAGGAATGGCAGAAGTGTAGTGTAAAGAAGCAGGTAGCTATGACTCAGGTTGTGTCAGGGAAGAATGAGTTTGCATATTAGGAAGAAATTCTTTACTGAGAGAGAAGCTGGGCACTGGAACAGGATTTTCAGGGAGGTGATGGAGTCACTGTCCCTGGAGGTGTTATAAAAACAGATAGGTCTAGCACTTAAGGCCATGGTTTATGAGTTAGGGAGATGTCAGGATAAAGGTTGGACTTGATGATCCTGGAGATCTTTCCCAGCCATGATGATTCGATGATTCTATGACCCATTTTTTAAATAATTTGCCCTGAAAATATAAGATGACTGATGATGTTTCTGCTACAGTGTATGATGTGAGCCTAACACCAGAAGCCTGTGTTCTGCTTTTACTGTGTGCTTCTCACACAGGACAAACTACAGCTAATCTGGGATGATACAATAAGACATATTTTACATTTCAAATGTAGCAGATTATTTAAAAGGATTACAGTTTTGAGCAATTGTCTTGCTTTGACATTTCTAAAAGACAAATTACTGACCTAGAAGTTGTTCCAGTGGAGCTGGTACTCAATAACTTCTATCACAATTTCCTTTCACAGTTTGTGGCAATGCTGAGGAGGATTTTTCTGCATGTTTGACCTAACACAGATATTACCATGTAGGACATAAGTACTTTATGAGCACACTTATCATCTCTGCTGATACATTGGAGGAGCACTGCCATGGTTTTAAAAGGGACATTACCCAGAGATACCACTTAGCAATTTCATCAGCCCATATTGTATCCCTCTTTACAACTTCCTGAAGGGAGGTTGTAGTCACGTGGGGGTTAGGCTCTACTCCCAGGCTACTAGTGTCAGGATGAAAGGGCAGGGCCTGAAGCTGTGCCTGGGGAGGGTTAGATTGGGTATTAGGAAGCCCTTCCTCATGGAAAGGGTGATCAGAAACTGGAATGGACTGCCCAGGGCAGCGGTAGAGTCCCCATCCCTGGGGGTGTTTAAGGACAGACTGGCTGTTGCACTCGGTGCCCTGGTCTGTCTGATGTGCTTATGTCAGGTCCTAGGCTGGGCTTGATGATCTCAGAGGTGTTTTTCAGACTCAATAATTCTGTGATTCTGTTTTAGGAGGCTAAGAAATTACCTATCTTATTATAATTTACAAATGCAACAACTTTTCTTCCTCTTCACTTGGCTTGATAACCTAATTTGTTCTTGAGTTTGAAGTTAAGATAAAGTCAACATCTGCAGATCTTTTCACTCAAGATGCACAAACACTGAATGGAAATAGTGTGCACATTGTTTGGAGTTTAAATGGACATGTGTCATCAATAAAAAATGAGTTCAAGTCTTCCATTTTCATATCCAGTGACAGTCCAGTCTTTAAATGACTGGTTAGGAACTGTTCTATGCTGAATATTGAGTCTCAGGACAATGACTTGGATTTTCCTTTTTACCTGATTTTTACAGATGTTAAAAACAGCTGTGATCTTACACCAAGAGTCTGCAAAAACATGCCTTTGGTTATATTTTAATAAGTGCAGCTATATTATGCCTGGTTTCATTCCAGGGATTTCTGCATGTTAAGTTGTCAAAACAAAATCACATTTTTTTCTTCTGCAGTTTTACTACTTCTCTGCAAGCCATGGAAAAATAGAAAATTAGAAGCTCACTGTAGTTTGTAAATCATTATCAGTAACAAATATCCATTGTGACAGCTCTGTGTGTTCATATCTTCAGGGCACTGAAGTAATTATAGTTGTGTTATCGCGACTCTATGCTAAAATATTGTTCTACATATGGCTTTTAGCAAAAGAAGGCTTGGTATTACTTATATAGATGCATATATAAGTATACACATATGTAAGTATATATAAATATTTATGTATATTTAAACATATTCTTGATACAGAACTGTAAAATAAACCCACACTTTAATGCAGCACATTTTTAAAGTCAGAATACCATTCTCCTTATATATTAAATGTATTTGACCAGAGTTTTCACATTAAATCAAAAACTGATTCCAGCAATTCCTTTCTTGGGACATATAATAAAAGATAGGGTTTGGTTACTTCATGTACCACATGGAGTCTCTTATGAGTTCTCAGTTTATACTTTCTCACCTAATAAAAATAATTCTATTAGTCAACACTGAGGGTTGTCTATTCATTTTGTTATCCCAGAAATTCAAGCAAAAATAATTAATCAATTAGCTGCTGCTGTCAATTCATGAAATGCACTGGGGTTTATTTCAAACTGGCTCTTTTTACAACCATAAATTATTCAAGATTGTGACTCAGCTCATCCTTGGAGGAAGTGCCTAGTTCAACTATTGATTGTTGCTCATTTGCATTTGGGGCTTTTATCTGAAATTTTGTTGGTCGCTATTTCCTGCTAAACAGATCAATGGCAGTACACAGCTATAGCTTGGGTAGATGTATAATCTGGTTATTGAGTTTTAATAAGCTTTCTCTTTGAAGGACTGTTTTTCCAGTAATTTTCCTACCTGTTTACTTTCTCTTACTTGGGAACCAGTTCCCACTTATTCCAAGCTAAATGACCAGTTCTATGCCACAGGTAATGTAAACAGAGGATTCTGTTTCTTGGAGCCTCTACATTGCTCAGAAAGTAGAACATCCATGAAGTGAGGTGTGATTAAACAAATTTGTTTCTGTTTTAGCAGGTCTGCTTGACTTACACAATGTGTGACACAGGCATTTGCAAGGTTATACTATCCAAGAGCTCATGCAGTGCTGCTGCACATGAGCTGAGGGTATTTCAGAGTTCTTTTGGTCCTTCTTCAAGTAACTGCATCTTCATAGCCTCCTATTCACAGCTCTGTTGTTCTTGGTTGGATAAGCATGCAGGCAAAATAGATGGATATTTCGAGAGACACTCATAGTCACTTTGTCAGGTATTTTTAGAGTTTTATATCCCTAAAGGTATATGAACCTATATGAAAACCTGTTTAGTTTCTCTGCTGTGATCCTTTGCTCCCTGCAAATAACAGTGGCTCCAACTCTGCCACTTCACGAACAATGTACATAAAAACCCCTTGCTGTTCTTTAGTCTTCCTAAGGGCATGGAGTCCATACTCTGTTCTCCAAAATCTCCCTTGCCTTTCAGATAGAAATTCTATTATGAACTGGTTTATGCTGCGTACCAGTCTGATTGCTGTAAGTGCGGAAAAGCTCAGAGGGCTGTTTTGTAAGGATTGACATTGAAAATACTAAAAATTCACATAAGAATGGTGCTTTTTGTCAACAAGTTTCCTGTCAATATATTCTCTTTGATTATAAACCATGTACTATCTAAATGTTTGATATAAAGATCCTCTGTAGTGATGAGATAAGTGAAACATCTCTATTTTAAAAGCTTGGTCACTTTTCTGCTTCATCACCAACTCTTAATTACACAGTTATTTCATTGCCTGCATTTCTCTGAGAAGTAAACAATAATAAGGAGGGAAAAATATCTTCACAGGAGGGTATTTTATATAGCATTGTCATCTGCAGCGTATGTGGAAGGTCTTTTAGGGCTAGAATTCGAAATGACAAGCTAACGTGAAAGATTTGAGTGTTGGTGGTACATCTCCACAGCTCTATTCTACAGACTTGAAATTTCTGATATTTGCTTTTCTTAGCTGTGAAACGATCACTTTTGAGATCAATGTATCTGCCAAAATACAGGTATTAAGAAAATAACCTAACTGAGCACTTGCTGTTTAAGAAAGGATTTTCAGGACTATAGTTACCTCCACAAGCTGATTTGCTTGTGGGATAATGAACAGCAAAGTTAGTTTGATATATAAAGTGGGAAGGGAAACCACTTACATGAGAAAAATCTTTTCTGTTTTGTGTGGTTAATCTTTTTTTTTTTTGGTTTGCGTTTTTTAAAACTGATATATGACTTTGTTTAAACAAAGGATGTAACTATTTTGAAGCAAGAGTCAACCTCACAAGCTGAAACAGTCTCCCACAGAATCCTTGCAGGCCATCTGGAAAATCAGGTAGTGAGGTGGATTGTGAACTGGCTGCAGGATAGAAGCCAGAGTATTGGTCAGAGAGACAGAGTATAGTTGGAGGCCTGTACCTAGTGGCGGCCCACAGGGGTCACTACTGGGACCAGTACTCCAGTATATTCATCAGTGACCTGGACGAAGAATTAGAGTGCACTGTCAGCAAGTTTACTGATGACACAAATCTGGGAGGAATGACTGACACAGCAGAGGGCTGGGCTGCCATTCAGCAGGACAGGCTGGAGAGTTGAGCAGGGAAAAACTGAATGAAATTCAACAAAAGCCATGTAGAGTCTGGCTTCTGAGCAACAACCTCAGGGACGAGAACAGGCTGGGGACTGACCTCCTGGAGAGCAGTATAGGAAAAAGGTCCTTGGGTGTCCTGGTGGACAGCAGCATGATCATGAACCAGCAATGGCATCCTGGGGTGGATTAGAAAGGAGGAGTTTAGTAGATCGAGAGGAATTTTCCTCCCCCTCTACTCTGCCCTGATGAGACCATGTCTGGAATAGTGTCCAGTTCTAGGCCACACAGAACTGCTTGAGAGAGTCCAGCACAGAGTCACAAAGATGATGAAGGAAGAAGAACATCTCCCTGATGAAGAAAGGCTGAAGGAGTTTGAACTGTTTAGCTTGGAAAAAAAAGGAGACTGATGGGTGACCTCAGTCAGGCGGGTGTCAGGAGGAAGGAGCCAGGCACTGCTCAGTGGCACACAATGCTAGGACAAGGGGCACCGGGTGTCAGCTGGAACAGACGAAGTTCTGCATCAAGATGAGAAGCAACTTCTTCCCAGTGAGGGTAACGGAGCATTGGAACAGGCTGCCCAGGGGGGTTATGGAGTCTCCTTCTCTGGAAATGTTTAAAACCCACCTGGCCATATTCCTATGAAACTGGATCTAGGTGATCCTGCTCTGGCAGGGGGATTGAACTGGATGATCTTCTGAGATCCCTTCCAGTCCCTGACATTCTGTGATTCTGTGATTCTGGAGTACATATTTTAAATCTTCACTGCTACAATGAACTATCACCTCTAGAAATCCAAAAGACAGTTGAAAGCAATTAGATCTGGTAGCAAGTGAATAGTTTTGCAATTCCAAATACATTGTATGCTAAAAATTCCTGCCTGGTGATCTGTAAACCCGTACATAAACATTTGCACTAGATCACCATGCTTTTTTCACCTACTTATGCTTTTTCCTTCAGCACTAGTAAGTAATTTGTCATTAGGAATAATGAGAACACCCACTGTTCATTTTCTTCAAGCTAAATAGCTGAAATAAGTGGTAAATGATTTAATGTTAAACTACATCAGAAGTTCTTTCCTTCTGTTGTTGCCTGCCAGTTCTCTGGAAGATACACAAGTGTCCTAATAAGAAGACATGTATTTTTGTATGGGGTATCACTTCACGTTCTTATCTGCAGCATATAAACAAACAAATAAAAAAAACCAAAACACCACCAAACCCTACACTCAATCTGATTGTAATATTTTACAAGTTTAACTATGTAAAAATGGAGCTTAAAAATCAGGCTTCTGTGGCATTTTTCCTTCTGTCTCTTGGGAGTGTTTTTTGTTTGCTTTTCAGGGATGTTTGAAGGCATAAAAAACTGAGTGATGTAGCTTTATTCAAACATCTTGGGCTTTTGCTTATACTATATATTAACTAGGTATTTAAGTTCTAGGCTTTAACCTCTCAGCCTAATGACTTACTGCTGGGCTTGAAGATAGTTATATTAATTCAATTTGCATATGAGGAAATCCACAGGAAACTGCTGAGATTGTTTTTATAGAACTGACATGAGAATTTGCAGTTGAGCCCACACCTAGGTAAGAAGTACCTAGGACATGAGAGACACTGAGAAGCAATTTCTGCAGTGTTTGTTCATGGCCCCGTTGCCCCTGCACAGACTCTCTGACTAGTAGCAATCAGAAATCCTGAATCAGGACAAATATGGACCAGAAAAAGCATATGGATGATGCCAAGCCTAAATTCACACGTTAACCTAGTAATTTGCACACCCTCCTTAAGCCTGGCAGGGTTAATGTTATCTTTGTCTTGGTTTGGGTTTCTTTTTTAAGGTTTAATGAAAAATTATGTTGATTTTTTTCTATTGTCTTAAATATATATATATATATATATATATATATATATATATATATATATATATATATATATATATATATATATATATATATATATATATCAGGAATGGATTTTATAGATCATTGTACACTGTTTCTATCCAGTCTCAGAAAGTCCACCAAGAATCGGGTAAGAATTGAATGAGATTTTTCCATCTTCTACTTAATGAATAAAATTACTGTGGAAACTATGTAGTGCTATAATGCTGAGCTGCGAATCTGTGTCTGGGACCAGGTGAGGATGTATTAAGCAAGTAAGGAAGTACTTGGATAATTTTATTAATGTAACTTTAATTATGGTTTTGTCCTACTTCAGTTTGACAGAGAAAATAGTGGTAGTTAAGATGGAGATTATTTTTTTACTTAATTAAATAAATTACCTTTTGGGTTTCAATTAAAAAGAAATGGATATTTGTTATGCGAATAAATGTGAACCATACTTCTAATATTTTGGTAAAGGCAATAGAGTTTGTAAGTGGTCATTTCTGCACAATCTAGGTTTCCACAGAGCAAGCATTCATAGGAAAGAAGTATTTTAAATTAACACCAGATTTTCAAAGCAGTTACAACATACATGCCTCTGGTGAGTATGTTCATTGGTGAATACTTCTGTGTTATCACAGTAGATAACTTTGTGATCCAGAAACAGTTCATTTCTGTGCATAGAATCGCAATTACTGCAGCTGAAAAAGACTTCTGACCTCATCCAGCCCAGGCTATGACTGAACATCACCACATCTTCCAGATCAGGGCACTAAGGGTGACAGCCAGACTGTCCTTAAACACCTCCAGGGATGGCAACTCCACTGCTGCCCTGAGCAGTCCATTCCAGGGTCTGATCACCCTTTCCATGAAGAATGGTATTCTAACATCCAACCTAACCCTACTATGGCACAGCTTCAGGCCCTGTCCTCTCATCCTGGTGCTTGGTTGCCTGGAAGAAGAGCCTGATCTCCATCTGACTACATTAGCCATTCAGGGAGTTGGAGAGATGGAGAAGGTCTCTTGTGAGTTCCCTCTTACTCTGGACAAAACACCCCTAGCTTCCTCAGTCTCTCCTCATAAGACTTCCCTTCCAGTTCCTTCCCCAGCATCCTTGCTCCTCTGGACCTGCTCCAGACCCTCAATCTCTTTCTTGAAGTGTGGAACCTAGTGCTGCCCCCAGTATTCGAGGGGAGGCCTCATCAGTGCCCAGTACAGGGGGAAAATGACATCCCTCTTCCTGCTGGCCACACTATTGCTGATCCAAGCCAGGATACCATTGGCCTTCTGTGCCATCTGGGCACCCTGTTGACTCCTGTTCAGACAGTTGTCAATCAGTCCTCCTAGATCTGTCTCTGCTAGGCTGCTCCAGCCACTCATTCTCCAGTCTGTAGCTGCAGGGGGTTATTGTGGTCCAAGTGTAGGGCCCTGTACTTGGTCCTGTTAAACCTCATCCTTTTGGCCAGAATACCACATCCAGAATGAGACTATTCCAAATCATATGAGTTTTTAAGTTGTTCTTGCTCTGAGAACAGTGTCTGAGTGTAACACATGCCTGAGTAAAGCACCTTTCAGCTCCTGGCTTAGTGTCTGAGATATCCTTACATGTACATGAATGCTTCCCTCAGTTAAAAGCTGCTCTGCTCTGTGGAGCACATTCTCAAAGTCACAGACATGCTTTCCTCAAGGACTTCTGAATAACTGTCTGTCTTCATGTGTCTATGAATGACAGAGCGACAGAAGATCAGAGGGGTGAACCAAGTGCTGATTGAAGCTCAAATGCTCTAGTCTGTCTGCCCAATGCTATGAAGCATGCTGTAAATGACTTTTAAAAAATAAATAAATTTCAGAGTAGCAAATCGATACTTTCAGTGAAGTCAGGCATCACTTCTGGCTGAGTGACTACATGAGATACATGAGTAATACATGAATAATCCTTCTCATGAGTAATTTCTAAGGCACTTTGGGTTGATTACTTTTAAATTTGGTTTCTAGTTATCCATTGAGTGCTACTGGAATTTTGATTTCTGCGCAGAACAAGGGGACACAGACTCTTCATCCAAGAGCATACTGACAAATCTATCAATAATGTTCAAGCATAAGGCACTGAGTCTACAGGAGATCACTCATTTATGAAGATGGGTGTGTCCATATAGCTACATAACAGTTATATCTGTACATACAGAATTAACAACAAGTTTTTTAAGTGTATTACATAGCAGTCCAAGAGCTGTGGTGTTAGTAGTATTAACCACAAACAGGAGAATGGGAAGAGGTTACAAAGTTGTTTTAAGAGCACTGGTTTTGTAGGGGTAAACATGAGAAGCAAATCAAGGAGTTCTGGAAAGAACACAGGTTTCAGAGTCTTTCAGAGAAGAGAATGAAAAGTATCAAATTGATGCAAA
This sequence comes from Upupa epops, assembly GCA_013397515.1. NCBI lineage: Eukaryota > Metazoa > Chordata > Aves > Bucerotiformes > Upupidae > Upupa > Upupa epops. Next base: position 6,670 of record VZRI01008500.1, on the reverse strand, counting down.
ACAGTGGCTGGGGAGAGTGTGTGTGATGAATAGTGGTGATGCTGGGGTGTGATGCTGGAGGTGGTGAGGAGATGCGGAAGGGATATTCATACATAAGGACAGCACTGTGTTCACATCTATAGTTCTGTGTAGAGACAAAATGGATAACATTTAAAGCATTATGAATATTAATGGACAAGTTAACACCTAGCTTAGTACTTTTACGTTTTTGCTTAATAGCAACAAAGCTTAGAGTGATAGGTTTTAGTACACTGTATGCAACACACCTGAGGGTAGTGTCTTGTTTCTTGACAGAAGCCTGATGGTTTTGTCTTACTTATACTGTAATGTTTCAATGGCTAAATAATAGAAATTACTCAGAGGATGCTAGAAAAGCTATCAGTGATGCAGACGCTTTCCTTGATTCTTCAGTGAAAATATAAAGTATTTGGAAAAATCAGTGGAGCTTGTCCAGGTTATCAGTGAGCATCCCTCTCTGATATCCTCCAGCGGTGTTTGAAAAGACACAGCATGTGCTTGTTATCTAGATGGTGGTGAATACTTTCAGGTGGTGAGAATGAAATGACTTTGTCTGGATAAGATTGCCATCAGCCTATATAACATATCACCTTAAAATATATTTTTAAAAATCACTTTGTTTTTCCTTACAGATACTTACGAAACCCCAAGCAAAAAAAAATGAAATAGAAATGTTTCTGCTCTCCATTTTGTTTTTTTTTTTTAACCTTGTTTTCTAAAATTGGCACTTAATTTGGCCCACAGTTTGTTCTATTAAAATGTAATCCTTTACTGATCTCTATTTTATTTTCTGAAAAAAAAAAAATAAAAATTTCACCAACATAGAAAATGGTGAAGCTCTTGAAAAATATGTGTTAATCTACAGATCTCAAGTTCCAGCAACTTTGGTTCTCATTTATATTTCAAGGTTAGGTAGAACTAGCATCAATTTATGTGATTTTTTTCCCCCTATATTGTTTTACTTTCTGAAAAAATAAACACACAACTCCATTTCTTTCTCAGTTGTCCTACAAACAAATAGTAACTGTGATTTTTATACTGAAATATTTGTGGGATTTTTTGAAGATGGGACTGAGACTAATGTTCCTTCAGTTTCTGTAGCTTCATTCATGCAAAAAGATCTAAGGAGTTATTAGAGCTGCTTTCATTTTATTAATGGGAATTCCAGCCTTTAGTTTCTGAGGTTTTAATCAGACATATTAAATAACAGAAACAAAATACACAGATAGTTTAAGTCTGTAGTGATTTAGTTATGACTTCTAAATAATATTTTCTTTTCTGTGGGCCCACAAGATAGACAAGAGGCTTTTATATAATATTTTTATAATTATATTTTATATATTTTATAGAGATTTTTACATATTTTACATGTAATTTATATTTTCAGATCATATTTTTTAATTTGTATCCCTCTGATAATTGTTCCAAGGAACTTGGTTTGCACAAAATGCAAACTCAGAATTCATAAAGAAAATGCACTCTTCAAAAGAGTCAGAGATTTTACTTTTCCAATAGTAATGTAATTTTTGAAAAACTAACCTTATTCATTGATTCTTTATCCTAGGAGTCCTTTATCCTGGGTTACTGCAAAGAGAAATAGACTTATTTTAGTTTATATTCAAAAGCATGTAGCTCTTGTCAGATTGAATGCAAATGAATGAACCAAGGGCTCATTCCCACTCCCCTGGAATAAATTGAATGTATGTGATTGATTAAAAAAGGAAGGATTGAGTTTAAAAAAAATAACTAATAATAATTCATAGAGCTGATTATCATGGGTATTTTTAAAATAGTATTTTTCAACCTGTCAATCATTTTGTATTAAGCTGAACAATGTAGAAATAGGAAAGAAAAATAAAATTATGAACGAGAATTGGATATCTAATTAAAATAATCAAGTCAAAGGTGTACTTTGAAATGCCCTTTGTCATGTTGCATTTTCTTCCCTTATATGCAAAACTTATTCTTCTTTAAGTTTTTTTTAAAAGTGCATGAGCCCATGCACTTTTAGCAAAATTAATTTTTAGAAATTTAATTGAAATGTAGAGAAGAAACAAACATTAAACCCAAATGGTCTTTGTTTGTTATCAGACGATTGCATATTTGGGCAGTTGATTGTGATTTTCACTTGCACCACATGATAAAGCTTTCTGTGAGAAAAAAATTGAGAGTTAAATGCCTCAGTTTCTCTATTTGCTTCATTAAATATTTTATTTTATTTTTACTGAATCTAGCCTTTGGTTAAAGATATTTTTAATGTTGAGGCATTTGAGTCTTGGAAAACACACTGGTGCAGTTTCTCTGTATACGTAGGTTTTTCCAATGGCCATGACTAGGTAGTGGATTCAACAGACTTTTGCTGTAATACAAGTATTCTTCTCTATAGTTAATTAAAATAAAAAGCAAAATGGCTTTATGTTGCATTCAAGAGCAAAAGGCTACAGAAAGTGGTAACACAAGTAATTTTTCTGTAATTTTTCTGAGACTACAGAATACAAACCCCTTTGTACCTCTCCAAACAGAAAGGTGCTGCATTCTCTCTCACACATTATAGTTGGTTTTATATTTGATATGAATTGGTTATACAGCAGCTTGCCCTTGCCATGCCCACTGAATAAAGGCCAAAGATCAGAGCAAACACTGAGAATGGATGCAATACATTTTAAATCATCAAATGCAACTGGCTTTAACACATCAAAAGATCTGATATATTTTTAGGCCTATGATTCATGCTGAGTCCTTTCTAAATGTCTTCCTTGAGCATCATGAAAGTGAACATATTGAAGCTGACGTTACAAGTGCCACCATGCCACAATACTCATCTTACACAGACTTGAGTTACAGGCAAATACCACCTTGAGGCTTTTGTGTTCTACAGATGCTACATGATAATGACATATATGTCAGAATTTAACTTCTGCTGCACTGCCACCCTTCTTGACATATTTAACCCTTTCTCTGATTTCTGGAGTTTTACTTTGGAGAACACTCCTGGGAAGAACAATGTTGTTTTTGTGCTTTGATTTTCTCCCCGCAGAACTACAGCTGATGATGTTAGTTGTTACATCTCCATGGTAGCCCCTATTTTAATGTAGCCAAGATATTTAAATAAAGATGCCTGCCTTAGCAATCCTGATGAGTTTATGTGCATAAGATTTTCATGGTTTTTTTCGTTGTTGTTGTTGGTTTTTTTTTCTGTAAAATACAGGTTTTTCAAATAGACTTCATTTATTCAGCCTTGCAGAAGTGAAATATTGGATGTATTCTCTTATAGGAATGCAACTCTGTAAAGTCAAAAGTGAACTCCAGAAGCACTGGGCACTCTCTGGCCTCAGAGATATTTTAAAAACAACAGTCCTTTTGAAGTTGCCATCCATATGTTTCCAGTTGTAATCACTAGAGGAAAATGGCAAAGATCCTTCCATTGTTCCTTAAGAAGAGTCTGCTTTTAGTCCAGTGCTGTAGAAAATGTCAAAATCAGAACTTTCAGAAAACTGTGAAGCCAAAATGTGTGGTGTTGCATAACCTATGAATATTTACTGTGAAAACTGAGGAATATTTAAAAAAGCTCTTATGTCTAAGTGATGCAAATTTCCCTCCACTTTCTCCATGAAGCTAGGGTGTATGTGGTTATAACACAAAAAACATATAATTCTTAGAATCATAGAACAGTTTTGGCTGGAAGAGACCAAAAAAGGTTGAGTCCAACCTTTTCCTAGCCTTATCAGCACCACTACATCATGTCCCTAACAAAACATCAATTCATGAACTTGAGGATTTATTTGAGAAGTTACAGCTAGTATTAATTCCATTAACATGTTTGGAATGCTTGATCATGGCAGAATGGTAAGGACCATATGAGTGCAGAGATAGAGTTTATCCAAAGAAATGTACTGAGATAACTGTACTATTAATTTGACTAAGTGGAGTTATTTGTTATATGTAGGAAGGTGATAGGATTCCTATTTTAAGAGGCAAATTCACTGAGCTGCAAGAATTTTAATGTATTTACGTACAATGAAATAATGATGAATTGGAGAACAATATTTTGCTGCTTCAGTGCAATTATAGTTTTATACTTGTGTCCCCTTTTATATTCTAATGCTGTTTAAAACACTAACCTTTAAACTTGTTTCTCTTCTGTGAACAGACTCAGCTCAAACTGAACCAGTTTGACAGTTTTTACTGAGCACCTGAACCACTGGAAAACTTTGATTGCTGTTTCCATGAAACCAGCAATGGAAACCTCAAGTTTGGATTCAGTATGCACTATTTAAGATAAATTAATAGCCTTTACAAAGAACAAAATACCTTAGGTTTATTCTTTCTTGTGCTATAAACCATCAGGAAAGTTTATTGTTAAAGTGTGACAGTACTTTATATTGCCTGCACATAAAACCCCCATGGTTATTAGCCAAAAAGAAAAGGCAAATGACAGTTGGTGTCAACACTAAACAGCTTAGGGCAAACTATTTTCTCAATATGTGCGTAATTTAATTGAAATGCAATATTTCATGAATATTAGAAAGCAAGGCTTTATTAAAAATGGCAAGGAAAGTGAAAGCATGACTGTTTAGAGTAACAAGCATCACAAATTTATTCATTCAATACATCACTGAATTATTTAAAACTCAGTTTAAGCACAAGGTCATGGAATAATTTTGGCAAGTACGCACTTTTGCATGATGCATTTCCATAATTCCAATGCATCTATAAAGTTAATCACAGCTTTGGCATGCGAGGCTGCTTCATGTACTAAACTGAGCCAGAAAAAGGATCTGAATTAAAACCTAGGAACAAACCAAACTCCTGACACTACAAATGATTTGTGATAGCTTAGAGCAGATGTAGGCTCCATATTGCTAGCAGTTCTTACAAATATTTCATTTGCTAATATCCCATATTTGTTTGCAATACATTTTTACAAGTGAAAACAGGTTGCTTATCTGGTGACACTTAAAAATTTATGTGTGTACACACACATACTGTTGTCACAAGTCTTCTCGAGGACACACGCTTGCTGTTGGGAGTGGGAGCTGACAACAGGTGACTTTGAATTACAAGAAAGAGTGGTTGAGCTACCATTGGAAAAACTGAAAAACAACTTCTACATTGAATTGAGTTTGTAAGATGTGTGTTAGCTCATAGCAACTAGTATTATGCTGACCTGAGCCCAAGTAACTTCTGAAATCTCCCTGCAGGCTTCTAAACCAGAGAGGCTTGATGCTTGTAATTTTCAAACTTGCACTGTTTTGTCTTGGCTTCAGGTAAGAGATGACATGTGAATTACGTAAGTTTTAACACTTCTTCCCTAGAGGTCCTGCAACTAGAATTTTGCACCCAATTTCCAAATGCTTCCACTAATTAATAAAGATATTGTGAGTCTGAGTGAATTTCAGTGGGCTGCCATCATCATGACCATGCAATTGCAGCTTAAGGATTATCTATTCTACACTAATTCTGATAAATGGCTGATTTACAGCATCTGGTACAGTTGTTAAATTGCTAAAGCTTAGAATATTGATGATCTTGCAGTTTTTATCAAATAGTTTATATAGATCCAGACTAGTTGTAGTTAGGCACTGTCACCTGCAGAAGCAGCATAGAAACTGACACTATGGCTAACACTGAGATTTGTGGATCCTGGCCCTAAGTGTTAGGCAAAGGACCACCTGACAGTACAAACAGTCACCTGGACATATTGATACCCTTCTCCTTTTTGCATGTTTTGAAAGAACTGTGTACCATCTGGGAATGGCTAGAATTATTGGGTGATTCCCCTATACTGACTTGAGACACACAGAGGAATTTATGGATTCAACAAAATTGCAAACAAGAGCATGGTTTTCATTTGAAGGCTTAGGTGGATCTAATTTTCATTTTAGATAATTTGCTTCATTTATTTATTGTGCAGCTCAGGTTTTTTTCCAAATTAGTCTTGAAATGAACATAATTTATCTCAATATCCTCTTAGACCAGTGCACAAGTGACACAAAAGATACGGCATCTGTATTGGAAATGCGTGGAATATGCTGAATAGATTTCTTTTCAGCATCTATTATCTGAAGAACTGTTTATGAAAAAAATCACAGAACATTAGGGATTGGAAGCAGCCTAGAAAGATCATCCAGTCCAATCTCCCTACCAGATCAGGTTCCCCTAGATCAATTCACACAGGAACATGTCCAGGAGGAGAGAAAGATCAGCAAGGCGAAGTGGTGAAGTTGCTCTTTACGTGAGAATCAACTGGAATGTATTGAGTTCTGTCCAAGGGTGGATGAAGAGAATGTTGAGAGTGTGTGTGCGGATCAAGGGGCAGGTTGGCATGGCTGACACAGTCATGGGTGTTTATTACAGGCCACCGGATCACAATGAGGAAGCTGATGAAGTCTTCTACAGTCAACTGACAGCAGCCTCACAGCTGCAGGCCCTGGTTCTCGTGGGGGATTTTAACTCCCCTGATATTTGCTGGAAGACTTAACCAGCCAGCCATCCCCAGTTCAGGAGGTTCCTCCAGTGCACTGGTGACAATTTCCTGATGCAAATGGTGGAGGAGTCTACTAGGAGTGGAGTGCTGCTGGACCTTATACACACCAACAGGGAGAGTCCGGTTGAAGCAGTGAAAATTTGGGGCAGCCTTGGTTGCAGTGAC
>VZRI01008499.1:183782-196393 GCA_013397515.1 Upupa epops | reverse complement strand
TCAGCACCCTTGGGTGCAACCCAAGTCTGGCCGCACAGACTTGTTTATTTCTAAATGGTGTAGCAGGGCACTGACCATGNGATGGGTGTTACATTTGCCACCTTCCACTGCATTGGGACCTCCCCAGCCAGCCAGGATTTCCAGTAAATAATGCGAAGTGTCTTGGCGAGCACATCTGCCAATTCTCTCAGCACCCTTGGGTGCAACCCAAGTCTGGCCGCACAGACTTGTTTATTTCTAAATGGTGTAGCAGGGCACTGACCATGTCCTTTCCAACTGTGATGGCCTCATTCTGCTCTCTGTCTCCCAGCTCATGAGGCCTGTTGTCCAGGGAACACCTAGTTCCACTGCTAAAGACTGAAGCAAAGTAGACATTGAGCACCTCAGCTTTTTCCACATCATTCATCACTAGGTTTTGCTCTGAATTTTCCCTGCTCCTTCTTTTGTTATTATTGAATTTATGGAAACTTTTTTTATTATCCTTAACAGCCATAGCTAAGTTGAGCTCCAGCTGGTCTTTGGCCCTCCTGATTTTCCTTCTGCAGAGTTTGACTACATCCATAAAATCTTCATGAGAGGCCTTCCCCCTCTTCCAGTGGTCATAGACCCTTCTTGAGGTGCATCCAAAAATCTCTACCTAGCCAAGCTGGTCTGCACCTCACCTAGTCATCTTTGATCTCATGGGGGACAGCCTGCTCCTGTGCTCTTAAAGTATGCCCAACCTTCCTGGACTCCTCTATCTTTTAGGGCAGCCTCCCAAGGGACTTTGTCAATCAGTCTCCTGCACAGGCCAAAGTTTGGCCTTGTNAAAAACCTGCAGGATAATTTTGTAGGGTTTGGGGTTGATTTTTTTTCTTTGTTAAGATACCCAGCATCTGAAATATGCCTGTCTCTTCCCTCCCCCAGTCCCCCAATATGTAATTCTCATGTCCGCAGACCATGAAATGGTATGCCTTGTCTACACTTCTTTTTGCTCTTCTAAGCAACGAGCTCAGCCACTGTGAAGGGATCTTGTACATCTTTGTGTTTTCAGGTTAGCCACTTCTTCACAGTTTTGGTTTAACCCCAATAGACAGCGAAACCCCACAGAGCTGCTTGTTCAGTCTCCCTGCCCCCAGTGGGAGGGAGGAAACCAGGAAAGTAAAAGTGAGAAAAATTGTGGGTTGAGATAAAGACAGTTTAACAGGATAAAAAAAAAGCTGAAATAAAACAAAAAGTAAAGCAAAATGAGGCATTTCCCACTGGCATTCAGGTGTTTGGTCAGCTGGAAAACAGTGCTTCATCATGTGCAACAGCTACTTAGAAAGATGGATGCCATCACTCCCAACATCTCTTCTAGCCCCAGCTTTTATTGGTAAGCATGATATTACATAGTATGGGACATCCCTTTGGTCAACTGTGGCCAGCTGTTCCAGCTGTGTCTCCTCCCAGTTTCTCACACACCCCCAGCCTAATTGAAGGCAGGGCAGTGTTAGGAGCAGAAAAGGCTTACCACCAGCTAAAATATCCCTAGGCTATCAACACTCCTTGGTCATGAATCCAGAGCATAGTCCCATACAGACTACGGTGAAGAAAGTTAACTCTAACCCAACCAAAACCAGACTAAAGTAGTTTTATTTTCCTTTTGCTTTTCGTCAACAGTCGTGTTGTTTGGTTTTGATTTTGCTTTTTTACATAAAAGAATGTACATCAAACAAGCACGGTGAAAGCATTAGAAGAGTTTTACACAAAGAAGCAGCAGCAGCAATGTGTAAATAATTTCATAGGTCTCCTGAAATCCCCTAGATATCTTCCCCCCTCTACAAATAGCTTCATCACAACCTTTACTCTCTCTGCCTTTCACACTTGCTACTTTTAGAGAGCTGGAACAAAAAGTAAGCATTAGGGCAGTGAGGTGCTAGCTCTTGTCATAATCCAAATACACAAAACCTCAGTTAGAGGGTACAATCCACAGTTGCACACTAGATTTTTAAGTATCACTGCACAACCCAGATGGCAAAATCTTTAGGAAACGTATACATGGCTCAAACAAACTTAAAGCACAGTAGTTTCCTCACTCACGCCATTTAAAAGGTATATTAGAAACTCCCGAACAGCTAGTAAGTTAGCACGGGTACTTCCCATGTATTTCATCAATCTGAGGAGTCAGATTAATGGATTCATTAATTCATGAATCTGAGGAGTCCTTTAGCTGTAACACACTTACTGGACAGTGACATTCTATGAAACAGATACTTGTCTCAATAAGATCAATGTAAACATTCAGGAACTGGTGGTTGACTAAAACTAATAATATTGTCTTCATAAAAGAAAATGAATAAAAGCTGAGGTGGAAAACAAATCACCGTCCTCATTCTGAAAGATCTACATTTGTCATCAGAGCCTTATTTCCACTCCTGATGTGAATGGTAACTAACACCAAAGAGAAAATTAATACTGGGGGGTGTGGGGGGTGTGGAACGCAAAACTCCATCTGATCCATCTGTACACAGTTTAACTTTCAAGTATTGAAAGCACCTGACACAGAGAATGCACATGCACAGTAAAGCATAACAAACAGCCTGCCCCAAAGACTGAGAAAAAGCCGAACATCAACCATTAAACACCTGGGAATCCCATTTTACACAGTTCTCTGGAAGAAGAAAGGGCTGAAGAAAGGAAAGGTTAAGAGTCCTTAGAGAAACACATGAAACAGTGACTGTTTGCTCATGGTAGTAAGGAAAATACAGAGATTGCTAAGAGCCCTCTCAGACAAACATTGAGAAAACTGACCAAAAAACCCAACTGTACTTGAAAAAACTTGTATTAAATTTGACTGTACTTATCTGATGATTTGGAAAGTATCTTCAACAATTAAAGTGAGAATGAATGGAAACATCTGTAGCTGGGTCACACCCAGAAGCATCAGATATTCACAGGAACAAGTATAACTCCATAATTCCACCAGCAGGAGAAGATGTACCCTGGTGCAAGGAACATCTGGGAATACCTGTGCATGACACCACAACAGAGGCCCCTAGGCCACAGCTAACATGCTGCATTCAATGTTTTTCCTCTCACACATAGAGAGTAAATAATTATTAAAAATAATAACCTTCTCAGGTTATTCAGCACTCTTGGATACCTTAACTCCTGGCATTTTTGCCCCTACTTGCCCTTCAGAAGTAGTGGGAATCATTCCAGACACCTCTTCTCTTCTGAGCAGAAGACCAAAACTTGAGTTAAAACATCTGGCAACCATTCCTCACTCTTCCCTATGACCTTCCTAGATCAGCTCCCCTCACCACAAAAACCTGGTTTTGGTGACTCCTCCCAATAACTCATCATCTTGTACCAGAACCTCTCCTTTCACAGTAGCTGCTTCCAAGGGTCTTTCTTTCACAGCAGGAGATCATTAAGCTCTTCATTAATCCAGGCCAGGTTGCTCCTTACCTTACCCTTAAGAGAATGAGTCCAAGGGCTTAGGAATACAACATACAACTTTCTGCAAAGCCTGCAATACCAAACATGATTTTTCATGTGTTCTTATGTGCTGTTAATAATAAGGAAAAGAAAGTTAATTTAACATTTCACCAGTGATTTAATGTTTGACCTTCTGGATAAACACTTGGTGAGACCACAAAATAGTTCCTGAGGTGACTGGAAGATTTAAGTGTTTCTTCCATTAAGAGGGTGTAGCCAGGAATGTAAACAGATTTTATGCTCTTACAAGTAAAGGGATATAGATACTGATATATAGTTAAAGGGAATATTGATCTGACAAGAAAAACCGCATCATTTTTACAACACAGTTAAAGTAATTTGCAAGTATATGACACTAGAAGATATGAGTTGTGTAGTATAATTTAAACAAACAGAAATCTTGCCCTAATTTTGAATGACAAAGTAATATGTAATGAAGTGACACGTAGATGTCTATACCTTACAACAAAAGCCATTTGGCTTCTGAAAATTCAGTTTTGCATTCCTGAAACATTTACTCTCCATTTTCAGGTTGCTGCCATAAAGGTTTGATAACAGATTATCCCATTAGAAACTGGTAGAAGTATTTTAACAGAGAATTAACAGAGATTCTTCTGTAGTTTTCAGTCAGTTGCTTTACTATGGCCTAGTATTTCTGTTTCTTTTCACATAATAACCTCAAAGAACTGAGTAGATGCATGGCAAACTTTTTGCCACTTCTGAAGTAACATTCTGGAATCAATTACATATCTTTGTTTTCCGTCTTTCTTTAGCTTCTCTCTTTACATGTATATGACTTTTCCTCTAGAGAGACCTAAACAGACATGGAATCATAAAGCAGAGAGAGAAAATAGCTATTCATAAATATTTATAAGCTAGTGAATTCCAGATAGTTAATGAGTATTCATAAACAAATCACACACTGAAGTAAAATAAATTATTCACTATTAGTTTATGGCTTCAGCATCTTGAATTAATTATTATAGGTTTGAGTCCTTTTGAGTCACTCCAGATAGCATCCATCATGTTTAGAATGCATTGTTAGAGTGGAGTTCCAGAGAGCAAGAAATGGAAAGAATAGTTTTCAGTTGTTTATCTTTAACCATTTATATTTAATTAGTTATAAAGTGAAAAATCACCTGTATGAGAAAGGTATGAACTGTTTTTGAATGTAAAATCGGAATATATCAAAACCAAAAATATCACAGGTAATTATACTTGTTATTTCTGCCTTCCTGTCTTTCTTTAAGGAGGATTACAATGATAGTTCGGATTTTTTTTTCAAATATCTATGTAAAAAATATGGATGCCTAAAAATAGCTGTGATTTTCTTGCCAGAAAGTACAGCTCACCAGGTAATGCCTTGTGTTTACATGGAATATGAAGTTCTTACCCTCATCACACTCAGCTATTATACTGTTTAGGGGCTTTTGTTTGGGTTTTTTTTTCCAAAACCTGTCAGTCATAATTTAATTTGTACATACTTACAGAAAAGCAGGCAGGTTAAGAAAAGAAATAGAATCCCATAAGTATTGTAAATATCTACATGAAATAGTGTGACCTGGATTAAAAATGAAATACCTTGGGTTATGAGGTAAATCTTTTTTCTGATAAGGTTTCTTGAATGGTGAAAGATATATATCATCAATTGTGATTCTATTTCACCTGTTTTCTATTACTAACAACATTTTGTTCAATGCAGAGATCTGGCACTTCCACATGTGGCCTTTTGCTGTATCCCTATTTTCACTTAGTTACCTTAGTAATGAATACTGAACCAGGGCTGGCTAAAATGCCCTTCTGCTCTCCAAAATACCCTCCATTGAAAATTCCTACAAATTATTCTTTATTCTAGATGAAGTGTCTGTTTCTTCTTTTTCTGGCTCTACTATGTTATTTGAATCAAGTTCTAGTAATGTAATATTAAAGGACACTAGCCAAATCCTTCCTTTTGCCTCCTTCAGGAGCTGCCACCGTCTTTTCGAGGCACCGCTTTGAAGTCTTCCATGTTGAACGCTTAAAGCAATGGCAGGAGAGGATCCATCTTAGGATATGCAAATCATTTAGTTGTATATAACCTAAGGCACTCAAAGGCTTCCAAGGCAGAAGTGGGAAAGGCAGTTCATGTCACTGTGTATAAAGTGCCAAGAAACCTGTGAGTTGAAACCCTGCTGTGTGAATTGTTTCATCTTGACTGCTTATTGCAGAAAAGCTGGGTGTGAACCACTGCTGCGTGCACACTGGTTTTCCTTGGAAGGAAAGCCCGAATGGATGGGACGATACAAGAAGGCATGCCATAAGGATTGCTGTACCAGGGGATCAGAACTCCAGTACGCATTCTGGAAGACAACACTAGTGGAAAGATTAAAAGATTCATAATATTTTATGATTACTGAAATTTAAAAGGAAGCATACGTGAAACTCAAGCACAGTGAAATGTGAGCTCTACCTAGACAATTTAGGAGTGTTGCTTAGAAATTAGCGACTATAGAAGGAGGCCTGTGTCACAGATATCTCAAAATCATAGAATCATTTAGGTTAGATAAGGATTTCAAGGTAATAAAGTTCAACCATTAATCTAACTGAGACTAGTCCACTGCTAAATCATGTCCCTAACCTGTGTTGTAGTAGGCGTTGATGGGGATACGGGATGTGAAGCGACAGGATCTCCCCTGCTCTGAATGACACTTAGCTAAGGGGTGTAGACAAAGTAGAGTAGGTATATGAGCAGACGCCATGCAGCAATAAATGCCATTTTACTGCTCACCATATTGGTGTATACATGCAGTAACTGGTCCTGGTTGGTGACTGACCAGTTATACATAGGGTACTGCATTAGAACGTGTAGCACCCGGATGGCAACATCTGGTGCCCTGTGTGAGGAAGCACTATGTAGTTTTGTGGGTTTGTAGTTTTTGTAAGTTTCTAAGTTGGCAGAAGTATAAATCTGCAGTGGGCTGCGGTTTTGGCAGCGGTTTTTTGGGTTGCAGATCTGCGATGGGCTGTCAGTGGTTTCTTTTTTTTTCCTATGGGACTTCAGGACCTGTGAGGAGGGAGTAGGTTACCCACGGAAGGGCGGAGTTGCCATGGATTTAATTATTAAGATATAGTTTCAGTTTTGTAAAGAACACTGCGGGAAAAATACTCCTGCTACACAACATTAAAGCACATCCAGGGATGACAATTCAACCACCGCCCTGTTCCAAGGCCTGATTACCCTTTCAATGTTTTTTTAATGTCTAACCTAGAGTGCCCCTGGTGCTACTTGAAGCCAGTTCCTACTTTCTTATTCCCTTGTTTCTTGTGAGAAAAAAACATGATGAAAATCCTAAAATTAAGGTTTCTGTTTCCCTTAGAACAATTTTGGGTCCAGTTTTATTCGACATATTCGTCAATGACCGGGACAAGGGCACAGAGACCACATTCAGCAAGTCTGCTGATGATACAAGGCTGTGAGGAGTGGACAACACATCAGAGGGCTGTACTGCCAACCAGCATAACCTCCACAGGCTGGAAAGCTAATGAGTCTGAACAAGAGCAAATTTAGGGTCCTGCACCTGGGGAGGAATGGTAAGGGTTAAGGGTAGACTTGTTGGAGAGTAGCCCTGACAAGCAAGATTCTGGAGTCCTGGTAGAAAATAAACTGACGGTGAGCCAACAGTCTGCCTTATTGCCAGAAGAGCAATAGGATTCCAGGATGCATGAAGAGGTATGTGGCCAGTACATGTAGAGAGGTCTTCCTCTGCCTCTAGTCTGCCTTGGTGAGGCAACGCAGATGATTGGGGGTTTAGAGCATCTCTCTAATGCAGAGAGGTTGAGAGATCTGGGACTGTTCAGGTTGGAGAAGAAAAGAATGAAAGGAGAGCTGATCCACACCTATAAATTCCTGAAGGTTGGCTGTAGAGAAGATGTTGCCACACTGTTTTCAGTTGTGTCCAGGATCAACGGGCACAAGCTGGAAGACAAGAAGTTTCGTTTAGAGGCACAAAGCCCTGGCACAGGCTACCAAGGGAGATTGTCGAGACTTCTTGCCTGGAGACACTCAAATCCTGCCGGGATGCAGACCTATGCTACTGGTTTTAGGCAGCTCTGCTTTGGTGGGAGAGTTGGACTTGAAGATCTCAAGGTCCCATCCAACTCTGATGATTCTGTGATTCTGTATTAGCACACAGGTTAACCAGGTGTCATGTATATGTTAAAAATGGTGCCTTAATTTGCTCAAAATCTGAAGTCTTTAGGTCTTTGAGTGCTTATAACTCACTGATAGCTCAGTTTCTTACATACCAAGTTCCGTTATGAAATATTTGGTTTATTATTCTGGTTCCAATTCCTAGTTGTAAATTAGGATTCCCTAAATTAGAATATGGAAATAATAAACCCCCATACCCCAAAGATCTTGCAGGCCAACCGTAAGGAGAAACAGATGGATAGAGACAGACGGAGAAACAGAAGGAAATAATGAGAATTCTGTGATGGATATAAGAAATGTAATTAGGCCGATCATTTACCCACGCGCGGTGAAGATTGCTGTGAATATGATGCTACAGAGAGATTTGCTAGAACTTGTGTACTACAGCCCTTTTCTGTCTCCTGCTGTAACAAGGGCTCTCCAGCCACACAAGACAGCACCGTTCAGGGATACTTACTTTCTTGGTAATTACTTACTCAAGTAGATTTTAAGTGTCTCTCAGAAATTATCCAACTTCTGAGCCCTTGCACAGTGGGGAAAGAACGTAGAGATAGTGTTTAAAGCTTTTCATACTATTCTGTTTTGCTAGTGAGGCAATTGAGTGAGGATCGTGCTTCCCAACAAAGGAAACAGATAATAATAATAAAAAATTAATATTAAGATATCATTATATCATCAGTAATTCTATTTCCCTCTCAATATACTTTTATCAGGAGATTAAAATGAACACCTGAATGACATACATTTTCAGGTCTTTAGATGTACACTTATTTTTAATTACACTTGCAAACCTTTGCTTTTAGAAACTGAAGATCTAATAATTCTGTAGTGTATTAAAGAAAACACATAAAGGGCAGTTATGTCACTTGATTTAGTGCATGAATCAAACTTGCACTCCACCACAGAAACAATGACTAATTTAAACCCGGCAAAGTATATTTGTCTTGTTCTCTTTATACCACATGTAGAGGACATCTGCTCAGGTAGAAAACAGACTGCATGGTTCTGTAAGGGTAAAAAACACACTACATAGTATCCAAAATTAATGTATTGTGTTTACTGTCAAGCAGGAATACATTTAACTTGTCAAAGACAGATATATGGGCCTCTAGTATGAATATTACAAAGAAAATAAATGGTTAGCATGCCTTGTCTCTGTAATTCAGAAGAGATATTACAATGCCTCTTTGACCTTTAGAATGCATGCATGCAAAACTCTCCTTGCCTCCCAGCAATGCTCAAACCAACACAAAAAAATCTATCTTCTTTTAAACAGAGGCACTCTGCATTAAAAGAATCACTTTTATACTTGTTTACAACACAATATTTGAAGAGGAATAAAATGTTATGATCCTTCAATTCTGAGCATGGGTCAATGCAGATTAAAGCATGACTTTATTAATAATGTTAAATTGTGACTGAAATGCAAGGTAGGACTGACTAAAATTATGTACCTACACATATTGCAGGCAATGCTAAATCATTGTAGAGCACAACTTCACTCTGGATACAGGCTAATACAATGGAAAAAACCCACAAAAATGTCTTCAGTTAGAAGGTTAGATCATGTAAAGTCAGAACAGTTTTGGATGATCACTAATCACCATTTCATACTCAAGGGCACTCTGGGATAATGACACTATCAATCTTTATATTAAAGACTTGTGGTGTTGAATCTCTTATGCAACACAAAAGCACCGGGAATTCTTCATGTAAGTTCCAGGTACCAATGGCTAATTCTGATTCTTTTTTCATTGAACAGATTAGGAAAAAGCACTAATTCACAACTGGCCTCACTAAAGCGAATGCAAAACTACTGCGTGTGAAGGTGCTCCAGCTGAAAATGGTTCTTCTTTTTTCCTGCCTCACAGAAGTGCTGTCAAATGACTGAGAAAAAATATAATGCATGTATTTTATGCTAGAGCTAGAGCTAACTTGGTGCAAATTCAGGAGTATCTTAATGGGAATAGTTACTGGAGAAAACATTCTTCTTCAAACACGTGCTCAAGCCATATTCGGTTTTTCTTCAGCTTCCATTATAATTTAATATTTGACCTACATTGGTGTACTATGGGTTTCTGACATTGATTAATAAAATGTGTTCCCATGGAATAGCCATGAATTATGGCCCTGATAATTTTCTAGTCCCTCTATCCCTCTATCTCTTTTCTTTCCACATTTTTCCTTCTTATTTTATGTGGTGGCTCCCAGCCATTTGGACTGGTCAAATTTCTGCACTGCAACGCCAGATTAGTCTGCAAGTAAGTTTATATATGTTGGCAAGGATAGATTCAGCAGGCAAGACAACTAAAAATCTGATATTTCACTGTGGTTCTACACAGGTTTTCTGGCCACCTCTTAATCTATGCTTCTCACTGTCAAAGACAGAATCACCACACAATGTTGCACTTATCTCCTCCTCCGGAAAAAAATTAGTAAACCAATGTAGATTACCTTTGTGTAGGTTGATTTTTGGATAGTAGAAACCGTAGTATTTCCACTGAATCCACAACTAACCACAGGAAAGAAAGAGGTGTCAAAATTTGGACTTCAATAATATTGGCATTTTGTTAGTTACAGAATCACAGAATTATTGAGCCTGGAAAAGACCTCTAAGATCATCAAGTCCAGCCCATGACATAACATCATCACAAATCACAGCAGATTTTCTGTCCTTGTAGATAAGTATTCAGATTCACTTTCTGAAAAGAAAGTGGCAATGCAGAATTACACATTTCTTCAATTTCATTAATATACAGAATGCATACAAATTCTATTCCTTGTGAAAAAAATGGAGGTAAACCAGATGAAAACTCTTTGCTTTCTCAGACGTGGTTTTTCATCACATTTGCTGCTTCCCCTGATGCTACTAAATGTGTCAGATATGTGTCTTTTGAATGTCTCACGCAAATATAAAATGCTTAGCAATCAGTGTTCTTTTTGTACTTCAGGCCTTGAGCTAGATACTTAGGAAACTGCCATCATTCAGAACTTTCTGTCTGGGCTACCTTGCCACAAAAAAAAAGTGTAAATACTCCCACGTTTGCTTAGCAGCTTTTTGCAAAATGAAGAACTTTGGAAGACTAAAGGGAGGGTCAAAGAGAGTCTTAGCAGTTTCTGTAGCGAGAAGCTCTGTGACTGAACACTACAATACAAACCAGACAATATAATAACATTTCATTAAAGCCACACCTCACTGCTTCAGTCGTGTCACATTGCACAGCGTACAGTGCAACACAGCCCAAAGCAGCAGGACGTATACAAATACTCTGAAATACGCTTTTCCAGGATACAAAACATGGAGATTACTTTAATTTTACAAGAGCTCAAATCAATAATATAAAACAACATTTAAAACGACCCTAAATTTATTATTATTGTGATTTTGAAGGAGAACTTTAGTTCTGTTTTCCAGCCAATAATGATAGATATGTAATTTTAAATAATCCTTTAAACAACTTATTGCTCTACAAGTCCTTGTAGACATTAGGAAGGTTACAAGATTTTTATAATTGAATTTTAGAGAGATTGATTTTATATCAGAATTTAATTTGCAATATTTCAAACCAGCTCCATTTGTCTTCTGATTTCATAGGTATTGCACAGCCGTGCTATGTAGGGCATAAATGGCTTCAAGTACTTCACAAAATTTAATAAAAATTGAGCTGTTTTAAAGGAAAAATAGATCTTACAAGAGTGTCATGTAGATAACCTTAAGCCTCTAAATGTTTCACATTCTGAATACTTGCTTCCAAAAAACTAAAAGAGAGATAATGCCAGAAAGATTCACATCCACAAGACACAGACCATTAGATTTGGCTAGTGTGAAAACGAATTAAGCTGTTACAGCTAGTGCTCAGTGACACAAAGCAGACAGGATCACAAAGCATATAAAGCTGACTTTTAGCTATTGATTTGATATGACATGTTTTAAGAATCCAATTCAAAGTGAAAAAATGATAGATTTTAGAAAGATAAATGCATATATGACTAATCTCCAACTGTCCTAAACACAGCCACACTGTCTGTAGGATGGAGAAATCAGCACAAGTGTGAACTGAAGTCTCATTATCCAGCTAGAAAGTCACAGTGTCACAGTAATGATGGAAAAGACCTTAGAGATCATCCAGTCCAACCTAAAACCAACCAAGTAAACCTAACATTTGACATCTAGATCATGCCACTCAGCACTTCATCCAGACTAACCTTGAACAAACCTGTAAGGTTTGATGTCTTTCTCAAGATATTTGAAGGAATTCAGACATTCAGAAGAAAATGACTGCAATAGCCATGGTGGCAAGAAAGCAGATAGGCATCAACGAAGTATCTCCTAGAGCACTATATAGAAGCCACATTGGATAACACACCTGTTTCACACTGGGGTTTTCTGAACATGAGCTTCCATCTGCTTTATTAACATGAGAATGGTGACACAGCTAACCTGTATGCCCAAACATAGATTCATGGATCCATAGAGTGGTTCATGTTGGAAGGGACCTTACAGATCATGTAGTTCAACCTCCCCTGCCATGAGCAGAGACACCCTCCACTAGACCAGGATGCTCAAGGCCCCATCCAATTTGGGTCACTTGAACACTTACAGGGAGGGTGCAGCCACAACCTGTGCAACCTGTGCCAGTGTCTCAGCAGCCTCACTGTAAAGAACTTCCTTCTGACTTCCAGGTTAAACTTTCCCTCAACTTCCAGGTTAAACTTCCCCTCTTCCAGCCTGAAACCATTCCCCCTGCTCTTACCATTCCAAGCCCTTGCAAACAGCCCCTCCCCAGCTTTCCTGTAGCCCCCTTCAGGTACTGGAAGGCTGCTTTAAGATCTCCCCAGAGTCTCCTCCAGGCTGAACAGCCCCAACTCTCTCAGCCTGTTCCCATAGGAGAGGTGCTCCAGCCCTCCACTCATTCCCATGGCCCTCCTCTGGACACGTTCCAACAGTTCAATTCCTTTC
>VZRI01008499.1:163577-175084 GCA_013397515.1 Upupa epops | reverse complement strand
TGTTGGCCCTTTTGGCCACAAGAACACAGTGCTGACTCAATTTTTTTCCATCAACACTTTCAAGAGGAAATATATTTAAACTTAGGTTCATTTTTCTTCAAAAGTGTTTTTAGTTTTAGAAATACTAAGATACACAAATACAAGAACATTCCCCAAAGCAAAGCAAATATTCCCACACGGGTTAATATTCCCAAATATAATTGCAATATTTTCATTTTGCAACATTTTTGGCACAACCACTGAATCAAAACATCTCCTATTTGCACAGATCTTTCTTTTCTCTAGTAACAGTTTCCTTCTCTAGATGTGGAATGGTCACATCTAAACTACACTGAAATCCCACCATCTAAGCTAAACTGAAATCCCAAGGTACTGACTGGTGGGATATGGACATGTATCAAATGACACAAACAATATGTTTACCTTCGTGATATCTGCACTAATAGCTTAGTATTGTTTAGAAAAATTTTGTTTAAGTAATTTTAAAGAAGCCTGATGGTTTTTCTTTTAAGGTCAGCTTACTCCCTTCAAGTATTAATTACCTACATAAAAAGTGATCACTAAATAAAATGAGTGGTTCATCACTTCCAGGAGAAAGCACAATACAATTATCAGCAAATAAAATGCATTAACATATACACAGTGTGATCTTAAGCTCCTTAAGGATAATAACAAAGAACAGAAAAGACTGGTAGAATAACAAACCAGATTCAAAAGAAAGCCTTAAAACAAGTAGAGTGCATTTTCCTGGTCTCTGCAGGCTCAACTGTAGCATGCTCACCAACATTCTTGCCCCCAAAGAGATTCAGTCTACTATACCTTGGCAAGTGGATCACAAGCCATGGCTCTTTCAGCCCGCACTCCTGGGCCAGGAACCTGCACTCATTTATAGCTGCACTTGTTTAGTGCTCTCAGCCTAACATTCAGTCAGGTATCTAAGCTTTGGGCTACTGACCATTGACTCAGCTGCTGCCTATAAGAATACAATGGCAAGATGTCTGCGAAATAGCATGTGTTCTGTATCTAAAGGGCAAATTCTGGAAAATAAGAGTAATTAATAAGCTTTCACAAACTTATCATAGTAATTTACTTAGAAAATTTGCCTTCTTTCCTATTTATTGTTTAAAATACAATGTTATTCTCCACCATTAAAATACAGTAATTAACATGGGTTCCCCTAAAGTTAATATGAAATTGAGAGCAAATATGAAGGGGACTGAATGTATCCTCAGTAAATTTGCAGATGACATGACATAAAGCGGGAATGTTGATCTGCTTGAGGGTAGGGAGGTGGATTTGGACAGGCTGGAGTGAAGGGCTGAGGGAAATGGGATGAGGTTTAACAAGGTAAAGTGCTGGATCATGCACTCCAGCCACAACAATCCACAGCAGCACTACAGTGGAAGAGTGGCTGCATAGCTACCTGGCAGAAAAGGAACTGGGAGCATTGGTTGACAGCTGGCTGAATATGAGCCAGCAGTGTGCTCAGTGGCCAAGAAGGCCAACGACATGCCAGGCTGTAGTAGGAACAGTACAGCCAGCAGAAGTAGGGAGGTGATCGTGCCCCTGTACCCTGCACCCACGAGCCCACAACTTGAGTACTGTGTCTAGTTTTGGGTGTCACAGCATAAGGAGGACATTGAGGTGCTGGAGCTGGGCCAGAGAAGGGCAGTGAGGTTGGTGAGAGGTCTGGAAAACAGGCTTTATGGAGAGTGGCTGAGGGAACTTGGGTTACTTAGAGAAGAGGAGGCTGAGAGGAGACCTTACTGCTCTCTACAGCTACCTAAAAGGAGGTTGTAGAAAGGCTGGTGCTTCTTCTCCCAAATTACTAATGCTAGGACAAGGGGAAATGGCCTCAAGTTGCATTGGGGAGGTTTAGATTGGATATGAGGAAGAAGTTGTTTTCTGGGAGAGTGGTTGGGTACTGGAACAGGCTGCCCAGGGAGGTGGTAGGAGTCACCATCCCTGGAGGTGTTTAAAAAATGAGTAGCTAGAGCACTTGAGGCCATGGTCTAGGGATTACGGTGATGTTGGGACTTGATGATCCTGGAGGTCCTTTCCAGCCATAACAATTCTATGATTCTATGATCTGGATACCAGGTTATTTACCTATATTTTAAAATACTGAATAAGTCTTTTGCTGGTTGATTACTTGCGGATATCTTGAGTATATTTTTACTGGAGACAAGATTGACTGCAGCACTTGTTTTCTATTTGTACTTCTTTTCAGAGCAAAACCTCTGTCCTTTTTAAATTCCCTTTAAAAAGGGTTACAGAAAACATATCCCTACAACTATTTGAATCCTGTTGACTCTCACTCCATGACATTTCCCATACATCTGACAGAGTCCTTGAATTCTGGTCCTACTTTCAACGGGTGAAATCATTACAAATTCTGGGTGTTTACACTGATTTAGACTCTGTCAACCAACAGAAAACAAATGAAGAAAGTACAGATATTACCTAATTGGCTCATAGCTTCCTCAGTATGATATAGCACGTTCTTCAAAGGGCAAAACCCAACTACTGATCTATGTCCACAGTTGCAAATGGTTTTTCACTTCTCACTAAAAATGGTAGTCTAAAATAAATGACTCAACAGACATTTACTATTGTACAAAACTGTCTGCAACTTCTGATCTTTGATTTTCTCTTTCATCCAGCATTTTTCTTCTAATTTTCCAGACAAGTACACTCAGTTGTTGTCTGTTTCCCAAGAAAGCCACTAGAGAATTTGGACCATTTAATTTCAAAAACATAAACGAATTGTTATTCAAATATTAATTCTTGTATAGTACCTTAAGGCTTCTTAGTTCCTACGCGCCTTCAATGAAGCAGGATCTTGAATTACTGTGTTCTACATCACCAGTTTGTATACAGGCCTTGAAACAGTTAAATTGCTCACCCTGGTGATAAAATTGATGATTTGTTCTGCGAACATAGGTACCGATCTCTGTTACTGATACAAACTGAATCCAAGTTGCTTTTGCTCAGAAGTTCCTTCTCTTTATAAGGATATACAAATTAGACAGTGCTGGCAACAGCAAACTCATGAAGCTCAAGAGCTGCTGACAACCACTGGATGGGCCATCAGCTGAGCACCCTATCCTGGTGGAAGCCAGGTGATCTGCAAAGGCTGGTGATAAGGTCTGTCTGTCTGTGTTCTCATGCAAAAGCATGATGAGGCTGAAGAATGCAGCTGGATGGGCTTGGCACAGGTTTCCAAGGAACATTTCTACCCAGTTCTCATGCATTGGTGTTAGATAATTTCAGTTATTTAAGCTAGAGATTCATGGCAAAACATGGACCTGGATACCCTTTGGGTTCTTGAAAGCAGAGGAGCACTGAAAATAAATAAATTCTTTCTCATTCCATTTGCCTTTAGAACATCATAGGAAGCACTGTGATCCTGTTCCTGTGATCCTGTGACACTTTCAAAGAATAACCTTAACTTTGTCAGAGAGGCACTCTTACCAATTTAAAAATTAAATTATCTTTTAAGTACCCCTCCTGTAATTAGGAAATTTCATGGAAGAATAACTATACACCGAATAATATTCACAAGCTCTTACAGATTATGAAGGCAGAAATACACCAGGAGAAGCACAGATGAGAGAGAGCAGAATTTCATATTAGCAAATATTTCATACTGGGTCGAACTAAGTTGCTTGTGTCTTTAGAGACCATGTTAGAAGTAACAGAGCCAGCATCCTATGTTATGTTACCAAGCTGTTTCAGTGTAGTAGATTAGCCTTCTTAAGTACAGTAAATTGTAAATGGAGGGATTTATTTCTTAAAGCCTTGCAATGCAGGACATACATTAAAAATAGTTCTGCTTTTCAAGCAGTCTTTGCTAAGGAAACCAGCCAGGGAAGCAGCATGGCTGAGGATTCTGAACCAGCTTTGAGGACTTCACTCTGCTGGGCACTGCAAGTGCAGTCACAGCCTTGGCACCTGGAGCCACCTTCCTCATAAGAAAAGAAAAAGAATGTCTGCTTCTTCTGAAAATCAGAACTCAAATTCTGCAGTGAAAAAGATATGATGACCACATACACAGAAAGGGTTCTGACTGACACAGGTTGTCCTATACCACTTATCTTTTCATTTTGTACCTGCAGTCTGTACCTGTCTCGTGTCTTTTTTCTTTACTACAATGCGCATCAGTGCTGTGAGGCAGAAGTTTCTTTCTATTCTCTAATAGTACTCTCTGTAGCATCAAAGAATCTCAAGCTTGATCACCGGTTTACTCTTACCACTCCCTTCTCCCAACAAGTTATTAATAACAAAAGTAAAAGAGGTAAATAAAATAATAGGTATTTACCTATAAGAGATAAATGAGACAAAAGTATAAAGATGACCCAATTTTTTTTGTATTTTACAGAACAACCAAACCAGGAAAAGATTTCTCAGAGAAGCACGGTTTATATCATATTGTACTATGTAACTTTCATGCCTCTGTTTTTCTGCCTATTGTTATTACAGTTATGAAACTGTTGAAGAACTGTTGTTTCACAATTCTTGTCTAAATTTCACCCTGTATGAGTTCAGTCTTCTGGCAGTATTTTCTCGTACTGCCATCTTTATGTAACTAGGCTTAGGTTATGTTAAATGTAATAATGTTATCCAAAGTTTTAGACAGTAACTGGAATATAGAAGCTCATGTTTCTCATGTGTTGGCTCAAAGCTGAAATTTCTGCTATATTGAACTTCCTAAGTATATTTATTTTTTACTCAAAAGTCCAGAGTCTGAGCCACACACAAAGCAAAATGCCTGATTCCCATATTTGGCACAAAAAACTGGAAATCCAGACAACAGTAAAAAAGGATCTCATCTGAAATAAAGTTTGATCCCAATCATGTGTGAGTGAATGATGCTCCAAGGTATTTATTTCATGTCTGTCCCCAGGTCAGAAGAAAAATATTTCGAGCTTATGGAGATTCCAACATTATCTCTTTCAAAGCCTCATTGAGCTCTGGAGGACAAATCCATCTTCGTCAAGCTGGTACTAAAAGGAAGATGTTAATTTAGTCTAACTTCATCTTTTTCATCCTCAGCATCAGCTAGAAAGGCTTTTGTTTCCATAGTACACTAAGATCTTTCATTTCAGCTTCTTCCAGAATACTTTTATCTCTTCCACATGCACCGACACATAATCCTTTGATGTACGTATGTATTTGTGAAACACTCTGCTTCATTACCAATGCTTTCCAGGATGTTACGATGGAAATCTAGTCTAATGTTTAAGCCAAATTGCTCATGCTCATTTAAATATTACTAAATGTTACTAAACTTATTTTTATAACATTATGAGAGAAAGATAAATAACATTTATTCTGAGAGGTTTTAAAGTTCTTATTGCACAATGTCAATTTCTTGTTACTAGGTATTTTGAGTCAATACAGTCTAATGGTTTTCTTTTACTTTAAAGACACAAACCTGAAATGTAGTTGAATGGAGATAAATATCTGGTCTTTTTCTAACCTTGAAAATTATTACAGCACTTTAAAATAAAAAAAAAAATTCCATTTTGCTCTTTATGTTGCAACCATTTTTAGCATTTCTCCCAAACCATCCCCTTTCAATTCACAAAGAAGTTTTTTATCAAATTAAAGATATCTATTCTGCCAATCTATGGCCTACATGGTCCACATTGGCAGTTCTCAAAGTGTGATTCTTAGAACTAGATAACTTCTAAGGCACTAAAAAGTGAGTACTCTTGTAGTAGAACACAGTGTTTAAACCTTCACGTTTCTGATGTCCAGTGCTCCAAATGCAGCTTATCGTGCAACTACTTTCATTGCTGCCTGAATAGCTCACTAAAAAGCCTGGAAACACACTCTGTATTGAGGTTCTCCAACACTGGATATGCATAATAGTATGAGTATTACCCAAAGTGGTGCTATTTACTATCTACTTTCTAAAGGGAGGGAGAGAAGTGGACTCCACTTTTAGTAGTCAAAAAATTGACAGCCCACCCAAATAAAAATAAAAAAGGATATAGGGCTGAAGAATGTCTCTTTCCTTCATGTATGTAGTAGCTGAAAGGATAGAAATTGCTTATATTGGTTCCAAACTAGGTTCTCACAAAGGCAAACAGAAGTTGTTTCAAATGCTGTCTGTTTACTTTTGTGGGAAAACACAAAAACATATGCACTAGCTTAATCTAACAAACAAGTAATTCTACAGAATCCATAAAATGCCACAGAAACCTGTGCAGAAGCTACATTACATATCTCCCACAACATTAAGTTACAGAACTCCCACCATCTTAACCATAAATAACAGCCTCATTTATTTATGTTCTTTTATATCTCTACTCAGAAAAGTCATTTTAAAACAGTGCTGAATCCAAGGCTCCACATCACATGTTCTGCTGCTACTAAAAACTACAAACAATCAATAGATTATTAAGAATCGCAGTAATTTTCTACTAAAGAATTTGGTAAAAATAACTAGTAGTTGAAGTTTTCTATTTACAATTGTCTGAAGGCAGTTGTCTATCTAAATATTGATTGTAAAGGATTGACATTTTACTCAGGAAATGCAAATATTCCCCAAACACAGTGTCACTGACAGCTCAACAGAGATATACATGGTACCAGGGCCCTTTCTGATAGAGAAGTTGATTTAAAAGAAATATTTTTATGTCTTTAACAAATTACCAAAGGTATCACAATAAAAGCTTATCTAAAGTTATGCTTGAATTCAGTCACTGCCAGGTATCTCCAGTTATCTGATAATCACTGTAGGAGAGGAAATCATAGGAACAGAGTTCTAGATTATTATGTCCTTCTTAATTCAACCTTGAGCAGTGAACATTTAGCCTAATTCCCTTCCAATGATTCTGCAGGTATATGAATTTGGTTGAAAAACTCTTCTCAACTGAAGAAACAAGTGGTGGTGGTGAGGGGGGTGGTTTACTGTGAGAACAATCAATCACTAGAACAACATCCTTAGGAACATGGTCAAGTCCCTGTCACTGAAGGTTTGTAAAATACAATTGAACAGGGTGAAAGGTAATCTCATTTAAAGGCGCTTTCCTATGAAAGTCTAGACCAGGTGATATTTCAACATCCCTTCCAAGCCATTCTTTCCAGGCTCAGCTGATTTATCATTCATTCTGTTAGTAAAGATCTACTAAAAATTTTAATAAAATTTTATTTCCTGCATGGTTTTTGATCTTATTTAACTTTGTATGTTCACAAGCTATGTGGAGATGGAATGAAACAGGGAAAAGATAGGACAAATCAAATCTCATATGAGTGCAATGATGATAGTGTCTTTGCCAGGTGCAT
The DNA here is from genome assembly GCA_013397515.1 of Upupa epops. Lineage (NCBI taxonomy): Eukaryota > Metazoa > Chordata > Aves > Bucerotiformes > Upupidae > Upupa > Upupa epops. Next base: position 167,788 of record VZRI01008499.1, on the reverse strand, counting down.
CATTTCTCCAAAGCATCATTTAATTTATAACACCTCTGCATTGGCCCAAGCAGATTTCAAAGCAGGATCATAATTTGGCTGTAAAGAGTGATTTTAAGGCCACAGACCATGAAAACAGATCCTAACATATCTCATCTATTCAAAGGAAGGCAATGTTTTTTGAAATATATCTCCTTATTCCCAGTGGGAGTAAGAGCTGCACTCTGCAGTGACAGATATATTTAGCAGTTGCATTGTTGTGTTGACACAGCTGCAGGACCTGGCAGCTGAGCTAGTTTCACATGGCTCTGCTCTTTACATTTTCTCTTCTCCCTGCCTGAATTCCAGAGAAAAAATACTGGAGAGTTTCTCACCTGGCCTAGAAAGTTTTGTACGAGTCATTACAAGACTCCATCTCTGTGTTGTTTGATGTAGGCACATTTAGCTAGTGTGTTTTCAGTAAGATTATGAAGTCAGCTTAATAGCTGTGTTTCAATACAAAGCTGGTTATCAGTGCATAATGGGGTCTGGAGTCAATGATGACAGAGCAACAAAGATAAAACACAGATGAACTGACTCACATGGGTGGGAGTGAAACTAAGAAAATAAATTAATGTTGTCTCTGTTTGGCCAGGTGTCTTAGCAGTGGATCCTCTGTGTTTCCTAAACGTTAAAGCCTTTTGTGTCATACACATCATATCATTCCGAAAGCTCCAAAAGAAGGTAGAAAGGAAGAAGACATTAATATTTCAACATTCAGACCCATTTGGATTGTGAAATTGTTCTGCTTTAAATCACTAAACAGCAATCCACTGCAATTATTTTGCCTGGAAAGGTATCAGGTGAAAAGTAGTTAACACAGCACAGATTTCTAAGACACTAGTCTGTACCTTCCTTTCTTTTTTTTGTGTTATTATGAGTGATGAGTAATTGCTTTACATGACAAGCTCACGCTGCTGAGTTATATAAAGAGACTCTGATACAGTCAGATTTTTCCCTGAAACAAAGTAGAGAGTTTTCACCCACCCCTCTTTTCAAAACTTCTCCAAATTTAACATTCTTGTGGCAATTGCTTCCGTTGTAATGGTTTTTAGAAGCTCCTCCAGAAAAGGTTTTTAATATGTTTACAAGGGGAAGAGGCCAAAAAAGAACTTGTGTTTTTGCACCTTACAGAAGTTTTACATTGGTCTTAAAAAGGAGTTATCATGACAGTTACATTATGATTAAAAGTAAGAAAGTATTTCTCTTTACTTTGAAAAGTGGGTGATCAAACAGCCATCTATTAACTACTAGAGGGAAAAAATGCTTTCTAAGGATTATTTTAGTGGGTTTCTTTCCCAGAAAGCAAGGAGCAAAAAAACAAAAGAGTTTTAGAACTACTCCCCACATGCAGATATTAATAACTCTGTATCAAGAGAATATTGATGACCAATCTTTTTTTAAAAGACCTGAAATATTTTTTCCTAGCATCACATTAAATGCAACTCAATTTTGCATCCTGTACTAAAAGCAAATGATCTTTTCTCATCCCTCCCTTTCACAAATCTTAAGCCAATAAAATTCAATTAAGCAGCACTGACTACAGATCCTACTGTTTAACTGATTGTGTGTCAGGACATTTTAATACTAGATTCAAATAATAATATTTGTATGTATTTTAGACACTTTTGGATATTAATTGTGCAGGGCTTCTTTTTGAAGCAGCTTTTACCACAAAATAAAATAACACTTCTCCATTGGCTTTTAAACTTTTATTATACCAAAGAATCACTCCACATCTGCTATGTTACCAAAAGCAAATGTGTCCCGCTATCCTAGTGCTCAACAACCCCAGCCACACTGGAAACTGAATATTCCAGGGAGAAGAGATGCAGAAGTTTCTTCTGGAATCAAGTAAGCAGGCCTCTTTGATATGTCCAACGTTCTATATGCAGCTAATAAGAGCACTAAATGACTTTGAAGACCTTTGTAAGTTCTGTGTGACTAAATTAGCCTTGTCCTTCTGCCCCTATCAGCCTCAAACCACAACTTCCATAGGCAGTTTGCTGTAAAATGCTGGGGCTCCTCAGTATCTGTGTGGCTTACTTTGAATGCAACACAACCACTCCCTCAGGTCTCCCTAAATGGCAGCAATATCATAAGAGTAAAAATGATGGAATTTCTTGCCTCAAACATTTACCCTTAGCTAGAGGAAGAACAAGTATTTCCAACAGTGCCCTCTAACCTAGCCTTTGCAATCCCATCAGAATTAAAGCAATTATGATATCACAGAGAAGACCACTACCTTATTCTTCACCATCAATGTAAGCCCTACAACGTTTGCTTTTTAAGAAATTTAAACATCTGACTATATCAGTCTAAATCAGGATCAGAACAGGCTGTACATATCTGTCTCCCTTAATGGCCATTAAAATGCAAACCAACCCCCCCAAAAAATTCCAACAACTGCATTTGCATACCAAGGAAATTTTTATGCCAAATAATCTTTGTATATACAAGTCATTGGCACTGTCGGGACTTCTCCTGGAGACTTATATTTTATGCTTAAAATCCTTAGTGCCTAAGTATGACCTTGGGAAACTGGATCACACAATCCTTGGCTTTTGATTTAAATTGTATATCCACGTTCTAGAGTTAAGGTGAAATCATTGTACTTCAGACCTCAAAAAAGCAAAGAAATTTAAATAACCAGCTAAAAAGATTATGCAGAGCCTTTGGAAGATGGATAACATGACAGAATTTGTTTCATAGATGGGTTTTAAAAGGCCCTAAATGAAAAGTGATTTCTTGTAACCAGGTTTATTTTTGGAAGAACTGCTGTTTTGTCTCATGAGGTTTTTAGCTTTGATGCTTCCAGAATAGATCTTGACCCTCTGAAATTCTCCCTGCTAAAGCAGTCACAATACAGATTACACAACCTAAACATAGCAATTGAAAGGATACTTCTGAATTTTAATTTTTATTTCTTCTCAGGGCAGTTAACATGCATGAGGTCTCTCCTCTCTTCGGAGTAAAGATGAGGATTGAGGCTACCCTAAGAAAACTTATACTTGAATAGAATTATAATTCTGCAATTCTTCTGCCGTATCTAATAAACTGGATATAGCCATTTCTATTCCTGTAAAGTCAACATTGAAGCTTCTGCAAAGCTTCTCATTCCTTTCCACAGACTGCCTTACTTTTTCTTGTTCAGAATCTGAATGATTAGTATATAGCGTCTTTAGAATCCTCATTAGATGACTCTAGATCACCTTTAGAGACAGCATTACCTTTCATACACACATTAACTTCCATATATAATTTGCTACCTTTTCAAAATTTAAGAACAATTCCTTGGGATCAGTAGTTAATACTAAATTTAACTAAAGGAACAGCATAGGATTTCCTCATGCAGAAGCCTTTGAGGAACAAACAATACTCAACCAGAACGGTACTTTTCCTTTCTATTTTTTTCTGGATATGCTGTTTGTGTGATACAGAAGCTAATCTACTTTGACACCGTCCCCAGTCAGGAAAGGGGAAAAATCCCAAAAACATAAGGAAAGGCAGCCAGATCTTGAGGGGTCTGGGATAGAATTTATCAGGTGAGGGAAAACAGCTCCTGGAAACAAAAGAGTTTCTTGAATCTCCATGGAAGAACAAAAAGAAGAAAAAGGCCCAAGTCGAGGACACAATCAGAAACCGTCACACTGCCATTACACACATTCTGAGAGAAAGATATGGACAAAGCATTCCTGAGCAGTCTTTAGCATCAGATCAGGTACCCTGGGAGAAAGGGACACACACAGAACACAGTGCAGCAGTGCCAAGGGAAACTCACCCCTAGAAACATTTCAAACCCCAATTTCCCAACATTCTGAAAAAGGTTTAAGAGTTACCAACCACTCAGCTTTTTGTGCAAACAGTGCTGCACAGCTGAAATGGCAAACACCCTTCTGGGCTTCAGTACTCCCACAAACTCGAGCAGTCACACTCTTTTTCTCAGTGGCAAGCTGTGAAGACACAGCATCTGGAGTACTGTGTCCAGTTCATAAGGAACACTTTGCTGACGGAGGGTGTTCAGCACAGAGTAACGAAGATGATGAAGGAAGTAGAGCACCTCCCTTATGAGGAAAGGCTGAGGGAGCTGGATCTCTTGAGCTTGGAGAAGAGGAGGCTGAGGGGTGACCTCATTCATGTCTATAAATATGTGAGGGGTGGGTGTCAGGAGGATGGAGCCAGGCTCTTCTCAA
>VZRI01008499.1:148174-162081 GCA_013397515.1 Upupa epops | reverse complement strand
CTGGAGACATTTGAAACCTGCCTGGGCTTGGTCTGGGTGATCCTGCTGTGGCAGCGGGATTGGATTGGATGATCTTTTGAGATTACTTTCAATCCATAATGTTCTGTTCTGTGATAGAATAATCTGGTTTTCCTAACCTGGAACACACTGTCAGCCAAGAGCCAAGATGATTAGGCAGCCATAGTGTGTCTGAGAGGATACCTTCTTTGTTGCCAAAAGTAGATGATAGGATGTTGCAAAAAAACTTTGTTAGTAGTTCTTTTCTGATTGTCTAAAAAGCATCACTGACAACTCCATGCTTTTGAAACTGGCAAGAGTTTGTTTTGGGTGATGGGGCTTTATTTTAAAATCCACACTTTCTGGATTTCTCACAGATCCATTCTGTTGAAACAACAGTTCTATGGATCAGACACGAAAGCCATAACAGATAGTAATTCCTGGGGGCCATGTGATAACTCCTGTATCCATCCTCTGGCAGACTCCAGTATCTAAACAGTGTAATTAATCTGTCAAAGCCAATGATGAAGCCACAGAGTCCAAGAACATGCAATGATTCCCAGAAAAGATGATCCACTTTGATTACTTCTTATCACTTGGGTCTGCATCTTTCAATGTCTGCAGGCAACATGTCAACAATCCAATCCCTACTCAGCCACTCCAGTGTTTTAATTAGAGGAGAAACTCTTTCTGCACCAATGAGAGACAATGTTCATGCTTAAGGGTTTTTGTTTATCAGGTGCATTCCTTCTTCAGACAACATGCCAAGTAATAAGACTATGAGGACCTACTTCTTCTATTACTTGAATGTAAAGTGCCAAAGCCACTGCTCTATTTGCTGTGTCACTTTTTTAGTAGATATATTCCAGCAACTATGAAGGCTTTTGAATTGGTTTTCCTCTGCCTGTGTACCAAATTCGGTGTTGTTGTAGACTTTTACCAGAACCACATGGTCTGTTTATGACATGTTATCCAAATGTTATTTTTAAATCACTTCCAGTCTAAATGTCTTGATTGTACAATTACACTGGTGCTTTATATAGAACTCATTTAGCCCTTGATGTACTACAGACACCCCTTCTTGCTGGCCTATTCTCCATCTTCTTATCAGTTTCACCCTAAACCATTATGTCAAATACAGCAGTTAGGTCATCTCTTTCTCAAACCACAACCTACCCTTTTGTGACTTATTCCAAGTGCTTAAGACTTTTTTTCTAAGTAAAAATAAAAAGCATTTTAAAATAACCACACAGAAAGAAGCAAAGAGAGCTAAAGGTAATACAATAGTAGTATTACATGTAGTGTTTGAAACAAATATCCTTTGTGTGATTGTAATGCCAGCACAAATTGGCAGGCTTAAAAAAAAAACCACATGAGCAAACTAAATTGTTATACTTTTTGGAAATTTCTTCAGTTCTGCAATTTACTTTCTACTCATCACCAGGGTTTCAAGAGGGATCTGTCTAGTATTACCTTAAAATAGAAAACAATCTCTTTGGAAATGTGCTGGTTCAAGCAGAAGAGAGGTTGTAAATTTTGTTTTCTGAGGAGACACATTTGCCCAGATTGAGGCAAATGTTGGATTTGCAGGCAGTGTTCTCTCCATTCTGTTTGACAGCAGAAAGCAGATGTCAGCACACCCAGCTTTGGGACTGTGTTTCATATTAAAGGCATAAACTAAGCTAACTGTATTACATTGGGCTTTTTAAAGCAACATATTTCTCCAAAATTCCAAGGTTTATTGTCAGTTCTACAAGAAGCTGATCATAAGAACCATCTAACAGATGCAATTTCAGCCAGACAAAATTGTTTGAAGTTAATTGCTCTCTGATAAGTACAACTGTTCGGGAAAGGAATATGTGTAAAGATGCTGCTCACACCAACTAAACTAAAGCAATCTCATCCTCAGCAGCACGCATTGCATCACCTTAATGAATTACAATTGCAGCTGATGCAATTACACCAAGGGGTGTAATTCCCATTACATAAACTTCTGATTGCAAGAGGCAGAGAGAAAACAGGGAGTCCAGAAAGGCTGCCACCTTCAGCCGCTGGGTAATGTTAGATACAAAGCATTCTCTTTTTGCAAGTTTACTTTAAGCATCTGAAGATTTTTTTAATAACAATAAATTAGAATGACAACAATAAATAAACCCACAACGATTGCACAAAGTTATTGAACTAGCCAACAGAAGGATTGGTTTGCAGTTTAAGAAGAAAGCAGCACTCTTCTTGGATAAAGAAAATTGGTTTTCATGTCAGTTTTCATGTCAGGTGGTCCGCATACTTCCCCAGCTAAGCATCTGAAGAAATGGTATCAACTTGAGGGTTACCTGAGGAATGGGATGCCATTCAAAGGAACTCAAACAAGTTAGAAAAGTGACCTGTATGAACTTCGTGACCTTGAACAAGGCCAAGTCCAAGGTTATGCACCCGAGTCACGGCTATCCTTGATATCAAAAAATGTGATTGAGTGGCCCTGCAGAGATTTGGGGGTACTGGTAAATGAAAGTCTGGTCATGCGCTTACCTGTGCTCACAGATGAGAAATCAAATCGTATCTGGGCTGTATTAAGAGAAGCATAGGCAGCAGTCACGGAAGGTGATCTTGCTGCTCTTCTCTGCTCTGGCAATACTTTGGATTACAGTATCCAGCTCTGGGGTCTTCAGCACAAGAAAGGCATGAACCTGTTCAAGCAGATCCAGAGGAAGGCCACAAAAATCATCGAAGGAATGAAGCACCTCTGCTATGAAGACAGGCTGAGAGAGTTGGTGTGTCAGTCTGGAGAATAGAAAGCTAAACAAGAAAACCAGTATAAGAAAGATGGAGAGTGTCTTTTTAGCAGGGTCTGTTGTGACAGCACAAGGGCTGATAGTTTTAAACAAAAAGAGTGAAGATTTAGACTAGATATAAGGGAGATGTTTTTCATACTGAGGGTAGTGAAAAAGTGGAATTGGTTGACCCAAAGTGATGAGAGAGCTGGTAGACGAGCTTGCTAAATTTAGACAAGGTACCTCATAGTAATGGTTGTTCATTTTGCAAGTCTAAACCAAAGCTGCCAGGGAGTGACTCTCATAAGGAAAACTGTGTCTAAAGTTTTGCATTCTTTTCACCAAAAATCCTGAATTTGGATTACAATCCACTGAATTACAATCAGTTTCTGTCTCAGGGCTCCCAAGGATAAGTCAAGAAATCCCTGAAGTAATCTATTTTCTGACTGAGCATTTTGTTTTGCTTGAAGAGGTTCAGAACCATCTCCCAGCATTTGTAGTAACTGTCACAAATAGCTAAAGCCTGAGAAGCATGGCTGCTCTTACAGTGCAGTGCTGTGAAGGATGAATCTGTTGCCTCAGAGATTTGCAATGTGTTGAGTCTATGGACCTCCTCTGTGAAGAATAAGCAGTACTGTCTTTAAAAACTTTTTCTGCTTCATTAAAAGCTTTGTCTGGAAATTTTAGTACTTCTACCGTTTTTCCAGACAAAACAAATAGCACATATTCATATTCACAAATATGAAAAAAAAGAGTCAAAATAGGAGTACTGCATTATGTTTTTCTGAAAGTACAAATTTAAGCTATCGACTTCTGTAGCATCAAATATGGACTGATTTTAGAGCACTACAGTTCTCTGATCTATGTCACTATTACTACTCTCAAAGTTCAGGTCCTGTTTTTAACTCTTATAAACCCAGAACACTCAAACTGTGCCGATGTGGTTTAAAGCACTGCATTATGACATGCTATTCTAGTCTTATAACCAAGTCTTATAATCAAGATATCTACTGTACTGAGTTTTCATCCAGATCTCATGGTTTTGGCTTGATGGTCCATCCCAAGACTGGAAGAGAGAATTATGAAAATAATGCATTTTCTAAGCAGGAGGTATTAATACCAAATGTGAAATGAAACTTCAGGACTTGTTATTCTCTTCTTCTTTAGGATTCATAGGCTTTTTTTTTTCTCCCCTTTGTGATTTTAAAATGCTGGCAATTTGATAAAGATGCATCTGAAGAAATGGAAAACAGTGAAAGCAGAACTGAAGTTTTCCATCTTATCTTTTGATTTGAAGCTGAACTTAAGAGGTACAATTTCACACACTGGGGAAAGAAATAGAAAATTAATCTTCCATTACTGTTATGCCTCCTTTAGCAGCAGGGTATGAGGTCACACTGCTCTCTCAATAAAGATTGCTCAGCCTCCCTCGCCAAGTGCTGCGGTCCTGCAGTGTAGGAACAGCTTGCCTATGAAAGAGCTGTTGGATGAAGTGCTTAGTCTGTGCTCTTAATAAGGTATATCAGTTGGTGAAAGGTCCTGCAGATGATTAAAAGTTATGGAACAACAGTAGTTTTCCATCTTTGTAAAATTGCTGTCTCCCCCACCTTCCCATTAGAGTTCACCCACAGGCAGGCATAAATACATACAGAACTGCAAGTCCTCAAGCTGTAAGGCACAACAGGGATTTAATGGCCACTTTCCCCCCACAACCATTACCCTGCAGGATAGAGGACTTAACAGAAGAAAGGGTGCATAGGTGCTGTGGTGGTGTTTCCATAGGCACCTGCAAAGCAAACAAGTCTGGGAAACACCACCCTCAACATAACCTGTTTCCTCTGTGAGGTACACAGTACATCTACCCTATCAAGCTGCATTTGTGAAAGGACCACAGGGAAGAAAAGCTGCTGCACCCACTTTAGACATGTGCAATCAAAGTGCCTTCTACATTTTACAGTTCAGTGCAACACAAAGCCAACAAGGGAAATAATATCAAAGAAAGAAACCTAAGAATAGGGCACTTCTTATCCTTCTACCAACCTCCAAATGCTTCAGCGCTTTATTTTAAGCCCCTTCTGAACTGCACTTGGTTCCTTTGTTTCAATCACAAAAAAGCTCAGGAAGGAGACATCCAGTCTTAGTGACATACCATATTCTTCAATGTGAGGTTCTAAAGAACAAATATATAGATGTATACACGAAGGACCACCTCCCTTGGTTTGTCTTAAATCTGCTTCCAAGTTGTTAATGCCTACTGATTGATTTTTGTTGCTGCTTTTTTTGTTTCACTCCTCCCACAATGAGTTTTCTGCTCATACTCCTTGTGTTACTAAACTACTGCTGTCAGGTCTCCTCTTAGTTGTCTTATTTATCTCGATCTGTTGTTTGAGAACTTCAGCTCTCAATCTTTTACTATACATAACAGAAGATAACTCAGACTTGTATCGTTCAAAGGCAAGATTGATGGTACCAAAAACCCCCAAGCAAACAGCAAAGGCCATACCCCAATCCCCAAAAGCCATACCACATCCAGACTCCAGTGCATATTTTTAGAAATCATGTATATAGTTTATAGACTATTGTAATAAATCTTGTTCTTCCTAAGAGCCAGAATATCTAATGGTCAGATGTGCAACTGGACTTAAACGGATCATATTCTACAGTATTTAATCACTTTGTCTCAAAAACGGTTGCAAACTATAAGCCTTGACTGTAACTACTGAACTTTTAATGAAAAAAAACTAAGAAAGCCTAGACCTTAATTTAATCACAAAATCACTCAGACTTTCACCTTCCTTTTTTCTTAATGTGGCAATGTCGTTTATTTTCCCAGGCTTTCCTAGCTTCATCCTCTTTCTTCTCACCAAGCAGGAAGCCAGCCCAGGCTCCCCAGCCTCTAGCTCCAAGGGCTGGTGTCTTCCATTTATTTCTCCACTATTCTAAAGTCTTTAATGTTCACAAATACATCAGAGTTCCTTCTCCCAGTTTGTTACCACTCTCTCAGGTTAAACTGACTCTCAGCACTTCTGCTCTTAAGCCCACAAGTATCATTTCCCCCATTATTCCAGTAAAAATAATGGTAATCTCTTCCAGTACCAAATTCCAAAACTCTTCTCTAGAACTATGGGTCTCTTGCTTCATCTTGTAACGATCCCCTCTTTTTTCTTCCACGTGTGTAGGGACAAATCAAGAAAGTTTAATGCCTCAAAGCCTTATCTTTAATAAAGAAATGTTACATTTATAGATCATGTTGAAGGATATAATTATAGAAGCATAATTTAATCACGATGAGTCATTGTGGATGTGGAAAGAGTAAATCATGTTAAAGAAATCTGGTTACTTTAAAAAAAAGAAAAGAAAAATGTTATTAGCCTAGATAAAGCAAGAGGCTTGACATAGCTGGATTTTGAAAAAGATTCAGAGGAAATTAGTAATGATGGATCATTTTTATCATTAAGAAACTACTGTTGTGGATAGAGTAAATGTTTATTAAAGATGGGCTTTAAACTTTTCTCCAGCATCAAACTCTTGTGACCTAGCATTCATAAATGACGGTTAGTGTCCCAAGTCCCTTTCTCAATCTTGATCTTAAGTTTGTGAGGTTGTTTTTTTTTTTGGGGGGGGAGGGTTGTGGCACCTATTTTTCATGCAAAACTAATAACTTCAACCAACTCTAGATCTGATGTAATTGCCAATCTTCAGGTACCAAGGTGTAAGTCAGCACCCAGAAAAATAGGGTATTGGAGAGAAAAATTGAAAGGCAGCCACTGAGAAGTGAAGTCCCACAGGGCTCTAGATTAAGACCAGCAGACTTTCCTGTTTTATTCAGTCGTCTACATAGGGCTGTAACAAGTTATATCACAAATTTGCAGATAAAATAACTGTAGTATTTAAGACTCAGAGGATGCAAGAATACTCCTGACATTAATAAAATGCGCTCAGAGGTAAGATAAGAAATTAAATGAGTATTCATTTAATGCAAAGTTAAGTGACGGTGATTCAGTAAAAACAATGCCCAGGGGCTCATACTGAAACACACTGTAGTGTAATTTAAGATAATTACTATGCAATGAAAGTTACAAGTTATACTGATACAGCCATTCACAGCTTTAAATGATAATCAGAACACATAAGCCCTCTTCTAGAGAGGTAACAAATTAGCATGGACACAATAACACACTCCAGAGAGGACAGCTACAACCCTCTGGAACAGTCATTAACAAGGCTCAGAAGAATGACCATGGCCACCACCATCTGTGGCCTCCTACTACTTTCTTCACTACAGATATGCATATGATTAGAGACTACTTCAAAATTGCACAAATAATTTCAGAGAATAGAAGTAATCTGGTATGAACAGAGCAACGATATATTACCATCTATCTGAATAATACTCAGGAAAATTAAATGCCCATTTCAAAAAGGTGGCAAAACCCTCACAGTAAATGAAAGAAAAAAACCCCCCACCTCTAAACTCACCCTTCCAACACTCTCTAAGGTTGCATACGAAAAAAAGTCTCAGGAAAAAAAAGCAAGGAGATAGCCAGTAAGATGCAGAAGCTAAAAATGAACCAACAATATCAAGAACAAAACAAATCAGCAAGCAAGCCAAAGATCCTTCACTCTGGTTCAGAGTAAAAAAATAAGGCAAACCCTAAAGCCCATGTTAAAGTCACCAAAAAACATGTTCCTTATCTATCACAAAGGCTGCAAAAGCTACAGTTTTAACTGTTAATACTACTGTAACAGCACATCATCACACCTACCTCCCACACAGAAAACCTTTTTCATTATACCAGGGAACAGCCTGAGGAAGACTGAAACAAATCCCTCACAATTTACCCTGGAATCAAAGCAGTCATTTACATTGGTGGCAGCTGGTCCCCCAGGTTTTCTTGGTTCAGCCAGACTTCTCCCCTAGCCTATTAACAGACCCAATTAACTACAAGTGTCCAGCTGTAGAACCCTGGATAGACCTTCTGTTTGTTACAAGTCGAGGAATAAAATTTCAAAGAAAAACAACTGCAGTGTTAAACAGAGAGAAACTGCCAAGGTCATATGATTCATTTATCTAGGAGCTTAGCAACAAAGGAGAGCTGTGAAATACTGAAATAGCAATAAGCCAATGGATTAACACAGCACCAAGTAACATCTTGAAGGAAACCAAAGTAATAAATAAATGTAGTGACAAGAATGATAATAGGGTGCTCAGTTTCTTAACAGTATGAAATTATGAATGAATTGCAAAACATACACCCATCTTAAAACATCTTAGTTAATAAAAATTAAAATAAATTTCTAGTTCATTGGTGTCTTTCCTGAACAAATTACAAGAGCTCTGATGTTTATAAATAATGTTATTCTAAAATAGTTAGCAAAAAATAGAACAGTTGCAGAGTATAATGAAGTACAGAAAGTATGAAATCATGAAGTATCATGAACTAATTAAGATTCCCAGAAAACCAAGTAATTAATCTAGCCTACACTGCAGGGAAAAAAAAAAAAAGAAAGAAAAACAGTAACTTACACAGAGCCAGCCCTCTGATTTCAATTCTGATAACAATTCAGTATGTTTATGAAAGGAATGTATGATAGTAAGTGAATTGATATCAGTCAGAGCACACATACTGTACCTGGAAGCATTACAGAACACACAAATCTCTCAATCTGTGACATACATTGAATAGAATCTATTGCAGTATCACATGTGCAAGCAGTCAAGATAAAGCCTCATTTAAATATAAACTTGCCAGAGAGTAAGCCCATTGTGAATGAAGAGCATGTTAGGAGTCATGTGTAACGAACCGCCTGCACACAGGAAATGCGAGTGTCCCACTCTTCAGTAGTATGCCCTTGCTGCAAGCAGCAAATTACATATGGAAAGATTTTACCTTGATCACATTTGCTGTTATATATCAAGGTCTAAGCTTGTTTACAAATGTATGCAAGCAACAACATATAAAGTTTAATGTAGCAATATAGATTCCTGTGTCAATCTTTGTAACACTTCAGATACAACACCCATAGGATCATAGAATCACAGCATAATTCAGGTTGGAAACGTACAACCAACAACCCTGCTCTTTCAAGTTCTCCACTAGACTGTACCTTTAAGTACTGCATCTTTAAATACACCCAGGGATGGTGTCTCAGCCACCTCACATAACTGGAAATAGTTGCTTCTTACTAGCAACTACTGTAGAAGTTGGAAGAGACCTCATTCTGAAATCTTTATTTCCTTTAGTGTCTCCACTAGTGATCCCTGTCCAGGTAACCACCCACACAATTGGACTACAAGTTCTCTGGTGTCTGTCTCTTCAAGGCTTCTGCTTTTCATGGTCCCAGTCGGAGTGAGTTTATAGTCAACTGTTTTTCTATTTGCAAGAGATGGCAGGAAAGGAAGTACCCACTTAATTTCTTTCTCTTCCTTTATTTTGTAAAAATGCACATATTTATCTGTTTAGGACAGGAAGAGCAAGAAATTCTGATACCACAGGCCATTTTGTCATTAGCAAGCAATGACAGAAATACCAACTTTCAATTTTTATCCTGAAGTTATTGATGACTACTTTATTCATTGCATTTTTAAGACTTGTTTACCAACTGCACTTTTGAAATTTTTTTTTCAACTCCCTGAAGACTCAAAGGCAGTAAGCGTGCTGTCCTTTTAGTCTCTCAGATTCTGGTGTGCATCCCAGTCGAGTTCTGGCAACCTGCTGGCATGTGGCAAGCCTTTCCACACTTCTTAAATCCCTGTGGTACTTACAGCTGGTTATGTTGGTTTGAAAGCACCATTTATTGAATCCTCGATATGAACAAGAGGAATTTTCTGTTCATTCCAGCTACGATACAAACTACAGACACCCTGGGAAAAGCAATCCTAATGTCTCACAGCTTTTATTTTATTTCTTTGAAATATGAGTCCATTTGTAGTTTCTCTGTTGCCTTCACATATAGGTGCCTGGAACTCTATTTAAAACTATAGTATTATGGACAGGTTTCCATTATGTAAAAATAGCATTAGGTGTTTTCCATGTTAATAATGAATTTCTCACTGATCTCCTCCTTTCCTAACTCACAGGACATCCTTGGAACTGAGTAGCAGACCCAGCTCCTCCTTCTCTACTACACTTGGTCACTTGTATTTTGAGTTAAGAGGAGGTTTTTGTCATGAGACTTTCAGTGAATTACCCTGCTGTTCATGTTACTAAATTTAATTGAATTTCTTTCTATTCCTGAAGATTATTACTATACCCAGATATTTCTGTCCTGATATCTTTCAGCTTTATCAGCTAATTCTAATTTCTGCCTTCCAATATGCTGTGCCAAGATAATTAGAGAAAAGCTAGATAATAGTAATAACAGTGCCAACACTGAGTCTTAAAGAGTTCTATTATTCAATCCCAGAGCATTTTTTTTATCAACTCCTCCTAAGAAAATTAGAACATGTGAAGCAGTTAAGATCAGAATTTCCCTTCTAAGTATATGCTCAGGCAAAGTACATTATTTTTATGTTGAATAGCCCATGATGGAGGGTTTTATGCCATAAATCCATCGAAGTACTTTTAAACTCCATAAACACTTCTTCTATTTATAACATTCTATAGCTGAACACTTCACAGATTATTATGTGTCAGGTGAAATAGTATTCCATTTTCTTTCAACCCTAACAGCCTGTAACATCATTTGGTGTTACCTAGATTTTCCAATATTACAGAAAGTTAATAACCATCCCCTACTGATGTTCCCTTGACTTGTCAATTTATACACCACAATCATATTCCTTTTCAGCACACTTTTCTTGAGGCTGAGAAGACCTCATGCATTTAGTCATCCATTTTGTCTGTTTCCTTATGTGCCTTCTAATTCCTGCATTAATCATAATCTTTTGCAGTTTTGCTACTGCATTTCCTTTGCAATATTATAAAATATTTGTTTATGCATTGGTAGTTCACACATTATTTAAACAAATCTGTTACTCCATGTAGAAATGGCAGCAATTTAGTCTGATGTGACTAACCTATAGTTAACCCCTGCTACATTTTATTCTGTTGCCTATTTAGCCCAACATTTATTATTTCTTTTAAACAATGAATAATTCTTGAACTCCTTGCATTTACTTTGCTTTGTTTCCTGTAGGCATTTCCTTTTGTCTATACTCAAACTCATGAACTGTACTTTTGATTTCATATCCTCTATCTTTCTTTTAATCTAAAACTGTAACAAGGAATTCATTTAGATCTGTATACACACTTTTTGACTGTATTTTTCCATTGCTTTTAAAACTTACGATGTCAACGGTTTGCAGCTCCTTGTTGATCCTTATACTTGCTGATTCCTATCTAGGAAGTGTTTGACTTCCTGGATAAAGTTTTCTTTGGTGATGAGACGATTTTTTACATTCCTTTTAGATTTACTCCTAGAATATTTTTAACGTGAATATTTATGTAGTTAGAACTTTTCCTATGCATTTATGTTCCTCCTGCAGTCTACAAATAATTCTTTCATCCTTACAGCTCTTGCTGTATGACGTGTCATACCAGTATGTTGCTGGGGGAACTAGGCCTTCAATGCAGTGTGTTTCTACCACTTTGCATCAAAGTAGATCCAGGGATGCACATGAACCAACACAGTATCCCCATAACCTGAGTACTAGGGATAGTGATGTGGCAGATGCTTAGGTGGCTCAGCACAGAGCTGTGGTCTGTCACAGCTGAGATAAAGGTAGAATTTAATGAGATAGGCCAGACTTCAGACAGATGACTCTGTCCTGTGCTCTCAGGACACAATGTTCCAAGCTTATTAGCACAGTACTATTCAAATAGGAGCTGTAGGATTTATGAGGGTAGTACACTCAGCTGTATGACAGAAGAATCATACAGAGAGGCCTCAAAATATTCTCAGAATCCACTGGAGGATGGTCAGGAATATTAGAATTTCTTGGTCATGCCAGCAGCAGGTATCTACATAAAGACCTTGTTTTCTGTGATCGTATTTCCTAAGTACTCAACACAGGTTTCAGTACTTTTAACTCATTTCAATTAAATAAATTTCTCCCTTATTATCTATCATCAAGCCTACATAAAGAAGCTTTTATTTACAGCTTCTATTTGTCTCTTTAAGTAATTTAAGCAATCAGTGACCGTGTAAGCAGAATAAGATGGAGAAAAGTGACTCTGCAATGTTTTCTCAGTTGAATTGTTGTCACTAGAACTGCTTATACAAGACAAACACAGTACCAGTCTGGGACTGCTCGTATGTAGCAGTACTTCTGCTGAAAATGCCCAATACACAGAACTAAATCACTTGATTCTTTCCTATTGTATCATTTTACGGACACTCTTAAACCAACAAATAATATGTGAGAATTCCTATAAATAAATGAAAGATGAAATTAATTTGGATGTATTTTCATTATAAAAGGTGTCTTTACAACACCATTAACATTTTACTTCTCCCTCAGGCTCTGGGAATGCTGAATAAGAATGGAGAACATAACTCTGGCTGTAAAAATCGAATGTTTCTCACCCAGTGGCAGGAGAAATGGATATATAATTCATATGAGAACAATAACTGAAGACATTATAATTGTTTTATATGGCATACGAAGAAAGTTGTGTATAGAGATGTGCAAAACGTGCAGTGCAAAAAATCCTTATTTGAAATTTAACTAGCTCCCCAACTATCTTGTGTTTTTATTGACATAATGGAGTACATATGCTGAGTAAATGCGTTCTGGTGAAGGTACACCAGGACAAATTTAAACAAAACCAGATCTTAGAATTATTGACTGGTTAGGTTGGAGAAGGTTTTCAAGATCATCAAGTCCAAACATTAATCTCATTCTAACAAGCCCGCAGCTAAGTGGGCTTAAGCACCATACCTACATGATTTAACCACCTCCCTAGGCAGCCTGTTCCAATGCCTGATGACCATTTCAAAGATTAAATTTTTCATTATGCTTAACCTAGATTTCCCCTGGCACAACGTCAGCCCATTTCCTCTTGTCCTACCACTTGTTAATTGTGAGAACAGACTGACATCCACCTCTCTACAATCTTACTTCAAGTAATTGTGGAGAGGTGGGTGAAGATCACACTTCAGGTAGTCGTACAGAGCAATAAGGTTGCCCCTCAGACTCCTTTTCTTCAGACTAACCAGCCCCAGCTCCCTCAGCTGTTTCTCACAGGCTTATACTCCAAAGTCTTCATAAACCTTGTTGCTCTTCTCTGGACCCACTCCAGCACCTCAATGCTTTTCCTATAGTTAAAAGGCCCAAAACTGAACAAAGTTCCAAGATGGAGCCCCACCTGTGTCAAGTACAGCAGTACGATTGCTTCCCTACTTCTGCTGACTACATCATTTCTGACACAATCCAGGGTGCTGTTGGATTTCTTGGCCACCTGAGAACACTGCTGGCTCATACTTAGCTGACTGTCAATCAATAGCCCCAAGCCTGTAGTGTTGTATTGGATTACAGCTTCCCAAGCACAGAACTCAACAATTGGCCTTGACCCATCAGTCCAGCCTGTATAGCTCTCTTTGTAGAGGCTTTCTACCCTCGAGCAGATCAATGATTCTATCCAACTTGATACCACCTGCAAACTTACTAAGGGTACCCTTGATGTCTTCATCCAGATCATTAAAAATATTACAGAAAACAGGCCTCAATACTGAACCCCGGGGAACACTACTTGCGACTGGTTGCCAAATTGATTATTTACAGTTCTTTACCCAGCAAAGAGTATGCCCACCCAAGCCATAAGCAGGCAGTTTCTCCAGGAGAATACTGTGGAACACAGCATTGAAGAATTTACTGAGGTTCAGGTAGACAACATCCACAGCTTTTCCTTCATCCACTAGGTCAGTCACCTTGTCATAGAAGGAGAGCAGCTTTGTCAATCAGGGCCTGTTTTCCATGAAACTGTGTTGACTGTGCCATAACCTTCCTTGGCATCAAGGTCAAACTGACAGACCTGAAGTTCTCTGGATCCTCCTTCTATCTCTTCTTGTAGATGGGCACCACATCTGCTAATCTCCAGTAATAATCTCCAGTAATTATCTCCAATAATCTCCAGTCTTCAAGAAGGGCAAGAAAGAAGTTCCGGGAAACTATAGACCGGTCAGCCTCACCTCCAT
>VZRI01008499.1:102339-148133 GCA_013397515.1 Upupa epops | reverse complement strand
CTTTTACAGCAGTAGCCAGGTTGAGTTCTAGTTGGGCTTTGGCCCTTTTAATTTTCTACCTGCATATCTCCACTACTTAACTGCAATCCTCTTGAGTTACCCACTCCCTCTTCCACAGACTATAAACTCTCATTTTGTTCCTGAGCTCCAGCCAAAGTCTTTCCTCCAGGGATGGCCTCCTTCTGTTCCTCTACATCTTCCTTTTTGAAGTTTGACTAGCTTTCCTGGACAATTTCATCCTTCCAGAGTGCCTCCCAAAGGACTACGTCAATAACTATGCTGAACGTAATGTCCTTCTGAAGTTCAATGTGGCAGTTCTGCTACACTCCCCCTCACCTTCTTAATTCTCCAAGAATTGAAGTCTGTATAATTTTGTGTCCAAGTTGACCTTCAACATATACACACCACCAGGAGTACTCTGTTCACCAACAGCAGATCCAGGAGGGAGGCTTTCCTAGTTGTCTCCCTCAGCTAGCCGTGCCAGGAAGCACACCAAACACTTCCACACACTCCAGCAACATCCAGGACTGTTCTGTCTCTGCTGCATTGCATTTCCAGCAGACATCTTTGAAATTACGTTCTGCACAAGAATAATTGGTAGCAATCATGAGACCTCTCCCAATTGCTTGTAGAGTATTTCATCTGCCTCTACACACTGGCTGGGCACTGTATCATTAATGTCTTACCACAATATCTGCCTTGTTGGCCTTCCTCTTGATTCTTACCCATAAACACTCAACCTTGTCATCACCATAATTAATTTGTAGATATTCGTATCTCTCTCTAAAATAGACAGCCACCTCACCACCTCTCCTTCCTTCCTTATACATTCTGAAAAGTTGGTAGCCACCAATTGCAGCACTCTAGTTGTGTGAGTCATCCCACCGTGTTTCCTTGATGACAACTGTATCATAGCTTTCTCACTGCACAGTGTTCTCCAGCTCCTCCTATTTGTTGCCCGGTGCTGTATGCATTGGTGCAGATGCACACATTGGTTCAGCTGGAGTAATGGTCCTGCCACTTTTTTGGGAAAAGCCCTAATTGCCACCTGACTGTTCTCAGGCAGTTCCATGTTTACCAACCTATCAATAACTCTTGCATCTTTTCTACTCCACGGTCACTGTCTCCCACCTCCACTGAGAAGGCAGCACACTGCCCCACAAGCACTCACTTACCACACCCAGACTCCTCTCCAGCATCCCAGTTTCATCCCCATGCCTCTGCAAACCTACTTTAAGGCTCTTTCACTGAGTGCTGTCAAGACTTGTTCTGGTATCTTTTTCTTCCTTCAGAACAGTGTATCCCCTCTGTTGCCAGCAGGTCTGGTGTCTTGTAAATCAACCCATTGTCATAGAACCCTAAGTCTTGTTGGTAACGCCAGGTTGAAGCCAGAAATTGGTCTGCTGCTCTTCCTGTTTATCCTCTCATCAAACCCTGCAATACCAGGACCTAGAAAATGCTACCTGTGTTTTCTTAGTCAGCTGTCCCAAGGCCCTGAAGTTTCTCCTCATTGACCTTGGGCTTCTTGTTGCTACTTGAACACTGCCTACCAGAAAAATCATTAACACAAAGTAATTTGAGGGCCAATTCTAAGATAAGTGAACCAGTACAAAAGAAGTAAAAGGAAACTAACACATTACACCTTCAAATTCTCTTTAAAAACCAGAATCAGTGGAAATCAATCATAAAAACACCCCCATAACAAAATGAAGCCCTACCAAAATCTGAGGCACCAGTGAAACCTCCTGCTTGTTTAAACATCTGAGGGGACATCTTTAACATGTCACTGTAGAATAGCAGCAGCCTGGAGAAAGGCCTCAAAGTCACAACCTTCAGCAAATAAACATGAAACTTTCATCTGAGGATATTAATCATGGGCCAAACGTTATGGGGAGACATGGGCTGTGGAAAATAAGGCACTTCTGCCTGATGTGCATGAAGGGACTCTGACTTCTCAGGAAAACAAGGAACAGAAGGGAAGGGATATGACCTGTGAACTGTGCTTGCATCAGCATGTTCTCGTTACACATGTTGAATCTCATAATTCTTCCTGATTTTGAGGTAGTTACTCACTACTGCCCGCTGCTGACACCAGGGACTGAACGCTCACAGTACAAATATGCTTTAAAAAAATCAGATACAATGGTTAATTATTCACTGTCTATCACTCTCACATTTTTGGACAAACCTAGGACCCTTGCCAGAAGCTCTAAACAGACACAAGCTGTGGTCACAGCACAATCCAGAAATGTGAAGGTAATTTCTTTCAAAAAGATGGAGCTAGTTTTATCCTAAATGATCTGGATGGTCGTACCCCTATGACCACACAGAATTCAGGTGCTTATGAGGAAGCCCCGTCAAGACTTTGCTGACTTTCTAACTGCTACTGTGTCCACAGTGATAGATTTGATCTGGTCAATATTTGCCAGTCTTACTTATATCCATAGGGGTTGGAATCAAATCCTGTACTTGTTTTCTTCTGAGGCTGCAGTTTTGGTTGATGTGTTTCTTCTAACCAAAGCTCAGACAATTGGTTACATTTCTAAGTTCACACATCAAAGAATTTTTTCTTGACTCTGCTCTGAACGCTTGCCACAATGTTTTTGCATTGGTATTTTCACTCTTGTGTATGTTTTGATGACAGGTGAGTATCTCCTTTTGTTTTAATTGAAAATTTTGTTGTCAAACAATTTTTCTGTTACTAATATACATTTGGACTTCTAAAAATATATTATTCTTCAAAGCTCCAATAGATGTCACTATCAAAATATAAAAGAGAGCTGGTTGTGTAATGCAGTTCAGGAAAAAGACAGCAGGGAAGCCTTACTCACTGGACTGATTCAAATCCCAGCAAGACAGCACAATTCATTAAGCTAGATATTGAAGTGAGCAGCTACCAGCCAAGGAGTGCATGTCTTTTCATTCTTTAAACCCTTAATTTTAGATCAAAAATATCTAATAGTTTTACAGAACAGCCTAATCCTACCAAGACTCTAGGCTAATAAGCACCTTCCTGTTAGGTTTTTGTTCTCTCCTGATTCAGACACAAGAAATGGCCAATCTTTGCTGTAGCCTCCTTTGCACATTACTGTGCTGTGCTTTACAAAAGCTCTTTTTTTCTGGTTTTTTGGATCGCATCTGGAGTAAGTCTGCTGTGAAACTTTACTACTGTTTTTTGAATGACCTGTCATAACACAGTAGCACAGCTTGGAATGGAGAAGTAAAGCTTATGAGTAACATTATTTCAGAGCTATTTGCCCACACAATAGGAATCTTTCAGCTTTCATAGTGATTGAGCAGATACTCTGTTCTTTAACTCCTAAATCTTCGGAGCAAAGCATAGTTTGTGTGTGTACATTGGAATCTTTCATTGTTCGGAATCTCTTTTTTTGTAACTTGGAATAGAGCAGCAAAAGCCTACATAGCTACTGTGTCAACTCTGCTATGTGATGCTGAGATGATTACCAACTCTACTTACAGAACGCTGCAGTTTGAAAATTATCAAATTTTCGAGTGTTAATTTTGGTGCTTTGATGCTGAAAAAGCATTTTATTTTGAACCTGGGGGTAGCTTTCGCAGCCGACCCCCTGCATCAGTGTCCTGACCCTACAGGTGATTGGTAGACAGAGTCTGTAAAAAGGAATGTACTTCCTGCCTTCTCTCTTCTTCTCTGGTACATTCTGTAAGCAAGAGAGCTTCCACCTCTGCCCCAGCCAGAGTGGGGGGCACGAGTTATGGCTCTCAGCCTACGGGCCACCAAAGGGTAAAACACAGAAGAAGCCCTGGCCTGGCTGCAGCTCTGCTGCAGGGTCAGCTATGGCCCTCTTTTGCCTGAGACCTCGAATGCAGAGAGCCAGCACCAGCTTGTCCCAGTTCCTGGCAGTGAGCCGAAGACAGGGCAGCTCCTCCACAACAGTCCTACACTCTGATGGCCTTTAAAGATGCCAGACAGTGGTGAGCACTTAACCCTCTGCCTCCCTTGGAGCCTTAATCACAGCGGACAAGAAAGAGAGGAGAAGGCCCTGCAGAAAGCCCTGCAGCAGACCTATCTACCATAACCGGCATGGTTACATGTGACCAGCAATATGTTGCCTCTGTCCTCACCAAGATGCCGTATGCTTTGCCACTGAGAGACTGAGAGAAGCCTCTGATAAGAGAGAGAGATCACCAAGTACTGATCTTATAAACCTTTGGCAAACAGGGACAGACTGGGGTTCTATTGTGTTCATATCTGAGATGCTGTTATGGCCTGAAGATAAGCGAGTATCTGCTGGTCTTAGTCCCACTACAAAAAACTCCCAAGACAAGAGGAGTCAGAAGACAGCCTGCAGCATCAAAGGGGGCTGATATCAAGATCAGAAAAGGCACTTTTCCACAAGCACCACAATGTAAGAGGGCCTCAGGAGCCCTACTGAGTTATATGGATGGAGGGGATGGCTGGATTCTCCCTCTGGTTAGAGTGTTGGTGTATCACAGTATCACAGTAACGATGAGGCTGGAAGAGACCTTAAAGATCATCCAGTCCAAACTAAAACCAACCAAGTAAACCTAAACATCTGACATCTAGATCATGCCACTCTGCACTTTGTCCAGACTAACCTTGAACACCTCCAGGGACGGTGACTCGACCACCTCCATGGGCAGCCCGTTCCAAAACCAGATCACTCTTTCAGTGAAAAACCTTTTCCTAATGTCCATTCTAAACCTCCCCCAGTGGAGCTTAAACTGTGACCCCTTGTCCTGTCTCCAGTGCCCAGAGAGAAAAGACTGACCCCCCACCTGACTACAACCACCTTTTAGGTAGTTATAGACATCAATAAGGTCACCCCTGAGCCCCCTCTTTTCCAGGCTAAACAGACCCAGCTCCATCAGCCTCTCCTCGTAGGGCTTACCTTCCACCCTTTTACCATTCTAGTTGCTCTTCTCTGGACTCGTTCCAGCACCTCAACATCCTTCCTAAACTGAGGGGCCCAGAACTGAACACAATACTCCAGGTGCGGTCTAACCACTGCCGAATATAGTATACTCTCTTTCTCCATGTTGTCTCAAAGCCCAAATCCAATGTGTTAGCTGTCTCCCATTTCTCCTAGACTGTGTGTAAAGGTATTATGATACAGTTCCTGTTTTTCTGGTTTTGATTCTTTTACTTATTAGGGGATTTCCCCTTTTCTTATTGGTGTTGGGGGTCAATAAACTGTTGTCTTTTTAGCAAAATTGCTTCACTGCCTGTTGAATTCTCAGCAAGAGCTGGGTGCTGTGCTTGAATCACAGGCACCAACCTGAACTGATTTTGACCCTCGCTCCAAACCTTTACACTTAGAAACAAAGGTGCTTTAAAAAATAAAAATCCAGTTTGTAACCCTTAATTCTTGGGAACACACCTTGGCAAGGAAATCTTTCTACCTTTAGAAAATCTAGTGACCTTTTCTATAAATCTCTGTGAGGACCTGTGCTGAATGTCATTTCCATCGAGTAGCAGAGCATTTTCACTGGCATGAGTTTTGCAAAAACTGCATCCGAATCCATTTCCAAACTAAGTTGTACCACAAGATGTCAGTATCCAATGCAAACAGTTGTCCCGTGTTCATGGCTCCCGAGGATCTGCTTGTGAACCTTGTTCCAGTTTGCAGTTATTTTCAGTAACAAATATGAACAAAAGGTTGCTATTTACAAATAACGAGCTGAAGGACCAAAGAGACAAGCGTAGCTGAACGAGAGGTTGCAAATGACTGTCCAGGTTAAAGCTCTACTGCTCATGTAGGAATCCTGAGCCTGTGCACTAATTCAAAGACACGAACCTTTGGATTGTTTGCTGAGGATAAATTGCATTGTAGGTCAAATGTCTTTGTAGAAAAGTTCTAGCCTAAGGTACCAAAGGTACAATATGATGCTGCACTTACCTTTTCAACCATTTATTACATGGAATTTCACTGAGGAACAGTGTAATGAAGTTAGGATGTGAGGAAATTCAATGAGCCAAAAAGAAAAACAACCAAACATAAAAGTCAGCACAGCTACACACTTTATGTTAGGCAAGCATCAGGCTTCTCTTAAGAAAGCACTGTAGCAATAGGACCATGCTGCTGCTTCTGTCTCACATGCTTCAAAATTGTTTTTCAAGACCAGCTTTGTCTTGGAATGATGGGAACCTCCAAAAAGTATAAGCACCAATGCATGCTGGAGAATATTAAGTATGAGCACACACTGCAGGGTTTCTTTCCACCATTAATCACAGTACCTGAGTACATGTAATTAAGAATTAGCTCTTAGAGAACTCAGCAAGGGATTTTTTTTCATTTGCTCCGTACTTACTGTTTGCTGTTAGAGGAGAGGTTAGGTTACACTCATTTTTCACTAACCTTCTCTGCTGTGCTACTGACAGCATGCACTTTTATCTGTGAGTCTGGCTTCATCTTGAAAGCAGTTCATAAAGAAAAGCAGACCCCAGATCCTCACACATTGTGTCTGAGTAGTTTACTCAGGTAACCACCTCCACGGATTTTGAAAAATTGGCAGCCAGAAAGCAGATTGAAACTGTACAGCATCACTGTCCTTGGCTCTTAAAAACATCATACGTGAGAAATCCATACATGGGAGACAATACTAGGGTCCTCAGCCTAGCTGGCTTTCCCCATTTGTGTAGTTTCCCTCTAGAAAGTGTAATGTAAGAAAGGCATTGAGACCTTTCAAAGAACCCAATGAGAAAGCTAAAAGCAGCAGCTTCTAACAGAAATGGCAATAGCACAACAAAATCACTAAAGGGATTTTATTACTGAGATTTTCTCAAACAGAGTACAGGTTTCTTTTCTAGCCTCCA
Source organism: Upupa epops (assembly GCA_013397515.1). Taxonomy (NCBI): domain Eukaryota; kingdom Metazoa; phylum Chordata; class Aves; order Bucerotiformes; family Upupidae; genus Upupa; species Upupa epops. The sequence continues at coordinate 141,316 of VZRI01008499.1, read as the reverse complement.
ATTCCATATTAAATTAAATGTGAAATAAACCATGATCACAGCTATAAAAAGCTGAAAAGGAAAAGGTCGGTAGGACTTCCAGTGCATAGATGAAAAAATGAACATATTTTCTCCAGACAAGGAAAGAAACCATGAATGAAAAATATGTTTCTACATAATTTTAGCTCAGTTCCCCCTAATCGGAAGCTGTTCCCAAGAGGAACCAAGCATAAGAACAAAGCCAGGAAGTGTTATTATTTTGCACTTTTTTAACCTTAGCATCTGCTGTGTTTGTAGTCAGTAAAAACACAGAGGTGAAGACTGCAGTTACCCAGAAATACTAGAGAGTGGTTGAGAAATATGCCTACGCCTTCTGGAAAACACAGAAGTGTGTACACGTGTCCTATCCTGTGAGAATTCAGACATAAATCTCCATCCACATCTAAGAAACTAAATGCACTTCTTCTAACCAGGCAAGCTCAAGGACTCAGGCACTATTAATTCTGTTGATCTGAGATCTCCTTAACAGGAAAAAAGGGCCTTACAGTTGAGTATTTTCCACAGAATATATTTAGACTACATAACTACATTTTCCTTAAGTTCCAGAAAATCTTCCAGAAAAAACAAAAAAACATCCCAGTGCACATTCTTGGCAAATTTGTCTAAGCTCAGACTGTGCAACTGAACTTGTAAATGTTGAGTTACTTTAAACGTTAATAATATTTTCTAATTCTTAGTAACCTTAATATTGATCATTACTTGCTGTTTTCCACCAAAATCTGACTGCCAGACATCTCTGTTAAGTTTTTCAATGTTCTGATAAGAATGCATTTCACAGCTACTGTTCTTTATTTCATTGCCTGCAGTGACATTGTCAATGGCTATCTAGAAAAAATATTTTCTGAACCCTTTTTCATTCTTAAAATTCAAAATCAGTAAGCTTCAAAAATACTGGACCTCTGCATCCACTAGCAAGAGGTGGTTCCTGCTGCTGACTCACATGCATTTTATACAGTGTATACCCTGTATACTGTGTGTACCTGGCACAATCATGCTGTTAAATGAAAAAATATAATGGGAAATGTAGTCTATTATGCACTTCAAGGCATAATATACTATGGCCAGTGCTACATATTGCCTGTTTTCATTATCTTGCAAATATGTGCAACACAATCTGACAGNAAATGAAAAAATATAATGGGAAATGTAGTCTATTATGCACTTCAAGGCATAATATACTATGGCCAGTGCTACATATTGCCTGTTTTCATTATCTTGCAAATATGTGCAATACAATCTGACAGGAGTGTAAATATATGTATTGAGAGTACATGTCAGATGCTCAAACCCATCAGCATACCATTCAATCTTCTTGACTAAAGTATTGGTGAAAACCAAAGACTTTGTACTTACCCAAGGTATAGTGTGAAAGAGAACTTCCTGAATAGGAGAAATCCAAAGAACAATAATATTAGCAACTATTAACACAAACATGCCACAGATACTGTTTGTAGATCTTCTTCTCTGTCCTATCTGTTCTACTGGTTTTTTTTATTTTAAGCAAGAGGTACTTTGTGTTATTCACTTGTTTCCATAATAGGTTTGCAACTGCCAATCTCCAGTTGCATCCCCTGGCAGGGCACACTCCACCACTGTCCCAGCAGGGTCTGCTATACCTGTGCTCCTCTCTCACTCTGCAACTGCTCTACTTCATCTCCTTTTGTCTGCCTGGAAATGCGGGGGAAGAGACACTGACCATCTCAATTCATTTAGGCTGCTTGATATGGTATCATGTCTAGCTTTGCCAATGATCAGATGTCTCTCAGCCACACTCAGAGACACATTATTTTTCACATAACGTCTTAAGATGTTTCCCCAGGGAAAATATTACAGGCTTCCGTAAAGAGGTACAAGGAGAAAGCCATTTGTAATGCACAGGAACTATTCATGGTCCTATTAAATCTGGGACTGTGCTAATTAAATCCCAACACTACTACCGGGCTTTATTGCAAGGAGAAATCCTGTGGAAAATAAGTATTGACCAGTAATTCTGCTTCTGTAACACAGCCACTGTTCATTGTCCTTCATGCATAAGGCCATTTTATGTCCAATTATCAGGCATAATTAACCATAGGCGTGAGGTACTCCAAGATTTTCCCATCTACAACAGAAATATTGTTGGCAGAGAATCACACAATCATTTAGGTTTGAAAAGACCTTTAAGAACATCAAATCCAACTACTAACCCAACTGTTCCCAGACCACTGCAAAACCATGTCCATATCTACATCATATGTCCAGGGCTGAAGATACAACTACCTCCATGGGCAGCATGTTCCATGGCCTGATGACCCTTGGTGCAAGTTGAGGTAATTTCCTCTTGTCCTATCACTAGTTATTTGTGAGAAGCAGAAAGACAATATACGTTTTTATTGGCCATGAAGGCATGGATACATCACTCCCCTCTTGCAGCTGTACTTCAAGAAAAATAAGCCAATATAAAATAAAACATAGGTGATCTGAACTGCAATAGCAAACTTCACTCTCAGAATCTTAGAAACATCCCTTTCATTTCGCGCACCAGTCTCTGATCATCAGGATTTCCTGTTAGACATTGTCGTGAAATCCAGTTTATAGTCATGAACAGAAAAGCAAGAGTACTTGAGGTTTTAAAAAATTAAGCACATGGGTACATACCTGCACTGCTGCACTTTGTTACACCTTACCCTCTCTTAAACTTGTGGGTTTTTTTCACTGCGATTAAAAGAAGAGCAAAAATAAAACCTGTGCTTTCAGAATGATTAAAGGCAATGAGTCAGCTGTGAGTCATGAAGAGAGAAGGTAAAGGGCTCTTAGAACAGAAATCACAAATGCTGCTACTTGAACTGAGGAGAAATGCCATTATCTTCAACTAACAGGCTTATGTCCTCAATGCAGACAGACACAAACAAAAGCCCAGTTAGAGCTCGATCTGCCTGTTGTAGTAAGGGACAAGAAATGTTTTTACAAATACAGCAATAATAGAAAGTGATAGGGTGAATCTCCACCCCTTACTGGATATGGAATGGAACACCATCATGAGGACAAGCTGAGGTACTTAAAGCCTCCTTCCCCTTGGCCTTTAATGACCTGTCCAGAAACCCTCAGGATATTCAGCCTCCTAGGCTGGAAAATAGGGACTGAGAGAGCTGAATACACTGCCCATAATCCAAGAGGAAGCTGGTGCAGCCAGACAGGATGCATCTGAGAGTGCTGAGGGAACTACCAAAGAAGCTTGCCAAGCACTCTCTATTAGTTAATTCTTGTGGCCAACAGGGTTGGTACCAGATGATTGGAGGTTTGCTACTGTGACACCCACCCACAAAAAGTGGAGGAAAGATGAACTGGGCACCTACAGCCTGATAAAGACTATGGTGCGATTGACCCTGAACACATTCAAGTTCACATGCAAGTTCAGGGCAGTGAGGGGATCGGGCCAGCCAGCAGAGGTTTATGAAAGACAGGCCTTACTTTACCAGCCTGATCTCCTTCTATGACCAGGTGACCCACCTAGTGGATGAGAGGAAGGCTATGGATGTTGTCTACCTAGACTTCAGAAAAGCAGTTGACAGTCTCCTACAGCATTCTCCTAGAGAAGCCGGTGGCTCATGGCTTAGACAGGTGGACTCTGCTGGGTAACAAACTGGTGGCATGGCTGAGCCCAGAGAATTGTGTTGAATGGAGTTAAATTGCACTGACAGCTCATTACAAGTAGTGTTCTCCAGGGCTCAATATTTTGCCACACTCAGTTAAGATCTTTATCAATGACCTGGATGAGGGGATTGAGATCATCCTCAGCAAGTTTGCAGATGACACCAAATTGGGTGGGTGTGTCAAACTGCTTGAGGGTAGGAAAGCTCTACAGAGGCACCTGGGCAGGCTGGATTGATTGGCCAAGGTTAATTGCATAAGACTACACTTCAGTCACAACATCATTCGGTACCACAGGCTTGGGGAAGAGTGTCTAGACAACTGCTCAGTGGATAAGAAATCAAAGAATCATGGCTAGAAAGGACCTCCAGGATCATCAAGTCCAGCCCTCATCCCAGCATCTCCCTACCCCCTAGACCATGTCCTCAAGTGCTCTATCTACCCATATTTTAAATACTTGCAGGAATAGTGACTCCACTACCTCCCTGGGCAGCCTGTTCCAGTGCCCAACCACTCTCTCAGAAAAGAGCTTGTTCCTAATATCCAATCCAAACCTCCCCTGATGCAGCTTGAGGCCATTTCCTCTCATCCTATCATTAGGAATTTGTAAGAAGAGACCAGCACCAGCCAAGGACCTGAGGGTGCTTATTGACAGCCAGCTGAACACAAACCAGGTGGACAAAAAGGCCAATGACAGCCTAGCCTGCAAAGAAATGGGAGATGGAGTAGAAACTGGGAAACTGGAAAGGAAACAGAAAATGAGTCATTAAAGGACACTAAGCAGATGCATATCAAACAGCTATAACATTAATGCTGTATGAGCAGCATATTGTGTGTTTTGAATACCAGAAGAGCCTGTTGACTGCTAAGAACAGTGAAGAAAGCCGTGACATTTAGTCAAGTACATTTGGCTGTTATCTAACTTAGCTAGATAAAATAACTTAGTTGTGGATATGAAATATGCCATTGAGTACCTCCACATGTCACAAACCTAAAGCAAGACAGAACAGGATTTTTTGCAAAGCTAAATAAACATGAGAAACACAGACAGACAGACTGAAAAATGGGAAGGACTAATAAAGGAGAAAGCATGAAAATATAGCAAGAGGTGGTAGGGAGAGGATTCATTTTGTATTGCTTTACTTTGCCAAACTATAAACACAAGGACACTCAGCAGTTCATTCTTACTCAATGTTTCCACATTTTTTTGCTGTTTTCCATAGGTGGGGCAAAAATGACAAAGGATCGAGCCAAGTTTTCCATTGGCCCTGATATTAACATGCAAGTGATTCTCCAGTGTGTGAGATATCTTGTTTTTGCTTCACCTTGTGGCTTGTAACTGTGTTTCAAACCTGATATTTTTTTAACTTGCTTGCTCTGTATAAATATAAAACCTTGCATTACACACTGCAGCTCTTATTTGCTGGGAGTGATACGTAACACAACATCCTGTGGCTGAGGTCTGTGTGTGCTGAGAGCCACTGAGGGGACTGTACCCTCAGAGAGCTAGCTCTGTGGCCACTGTGTTTGAATTCCACACTGAACATCAGGGAACCACAAAACGCACCAGAATGTGCCTCATGGCTATGGTATATGCCTTGTTAGTATGCTGGAACCAAAGCCTTTATGGAAAAAGGATAGACCAATAATAGTTTTTTCCCATTCAGCATTAGGCATCCCAGGAGTTTAAAAATAATGAGTCAAGCCTCATGGAATCACTAGGGTGCCCTAAAAGCAAAACATTCTAAAAATTACCTACTAAAATGTTCTGTTTGCCTTTAGACTTTGAACCCTCCATACCTTCTGGTTTCAGGAGTCAGAAACACTTGTTAAAGTAAGTAAGTAGAAAAAAAAGTCACAGGATTTCAGGAGCCAGAGTTTTGAGAAAAACTTCAACTATGGGCAACACAGTTTGTATAACATTATAACATGTGGCAACGCCTTGAGCGTTCTCTGAGAGTTACTGCTTTCTTCTATGAACTCCACTCTGAGCCATAGGTCCATTAATCACAGGTCAGAGAGCAAAGAAGAAAAGTTCAAACAGCTCTTACCTTCAGTGCCATTCTGCTTAGCAGTTCTTGTCTAATCATGACATCAAATCCTGAAAGCTCAAAGGAATTTGTCTGTAAAAAAGGAAGCTCTGACCAGTTACCTCCTTTTAGATAATGGTTTAGGTAATCGTGTCTCTAATCCCATAGATTTGAGAGGAAACTGAAGACAGGAAAGATGAGAGAAAGGGCACTGAGTCCTTTGTATGTGCTGTGCACAGCTTGCAGCTTTAAATGTCATCGCTTACCTGTCAGAGGGCTCTGATTTTAATATAATACAAAAGAATGCCAATAGTCACTTACAAGTGGTTGTCAAACTGCACCACTTCTAATTAACGCAGCTTTATTTGCAGCAAATACTGCATCACTCTTGTTTCCATACAGGGAATGCTCTGCCCTGATCCTGCAGTTAGCAGCAAGTTTTTCAGTGACTGGAATGGAACAGGGTCAGGTCTCAAGTGAACACAAGATTCAGCTGCTTACTTCTGGGTTTTCGGTAACTTGATATTGCTGTGTACCTACTGCGGGAAAGCTCTTCGGTAGGAATGTGACAACAGCTGAAAGCAGGAAAAGGAACTTTTTTTGCTGAAAAAATGCTCTGTTTATCTACATTTTTCTCCCCAGGTGTGCCCTGGGAAGTTTAATGACAAACAACATTGTAAGAAATACTGCAGATATTACAAATGCTGCTTAGGAAGTTTCTCACTTGGACACATGTAAGGCTTTCAGCCTGCTTACTTTTGCTTCCAGAGACATGAAACGGTGGCTCTCCAAAAGAAAAATAATTGTACAAAATTGAAATAGTTTATAATTTAAAAGAAACATTACAAGGAAGTTGACAGGGTTATAGCTCTCTACCACATAGGTAATGAGAGAACGATGCAGTCAAGCATGTTTCTATGAGTTTGTCCTTGAAATTCTATCTTCCCCGGGAAAGGTAAACCCTCCAGCATGTATCCAGAGGATTGCTTATATGTACCCAGTGGCTGTTACTACAATATAACAGAATCTCAGCCCCCCCATGATGAGTCTGTTTAAGCCTTCATCCAGGGAAGTCATTCTCAAACTACGTTGGTCAGCATGCAATGGGAAGTACATTGGTCCTCTCCTGCAACATAATGGTTTCAAAAATCCTACATGCAATGGCAAGTCCTTGGAATTAGGAAACTGGGATTTGAAAACACTTGGAAAAGAGGAAAATTATTTGGTCCTTGCTTTAATGACTGTATTGCCTTAATCAGCAACTTTTTATAAAGGATGCAGTTCTGTTAGACATGTTAGCTGTAACCAGTGGCAGAGCACGCCCTCCATATATCCAAACTAGGGCTGCCAAACTGAAACTGAGGAATGTTTCATTTCCAGATTCCCATCAAGCTGAGAAATTACACACTTTTGAGGCAGGAAAGTAAGGTTTCTGTGGAGTTCAGGATGTGTGAGCTGTACCAGAGGTATATTTAGATTATACTGTGTGCCTGGTTTTTGCATATTTCATTTATCAGATCTCATGAGTACAACTGTTTCCTTTCAGATAATATCTTAAACTATTTTGCCTTTTGTCGCTAGTGTCTGTATTTTTAAAATGTATTGATAGGCAAGTGATGGTGACTAAGTGAGATCTATACAGAACATTTACATCTTAGCCTAAATTTATATTAGAAACCATACTCCTTTCATTACTTCCTGTAAACAAATGACATTCATTAGGATAACTTTAAAATAAAATTCGGATTTTCATTATTGTCCTTCTAATATTGCAGAGTTTTAAATGCAGAAAATGTTAAATTTCTATCCTGTCTCTACAGCATTTTTATGATAAGGAAGCTGACTTTAAATATGAATCTTCATTATGTTGCTTAATTGTTATATTAAACTGACCTAAAAAAGTACTCCTGTGAGGAATTTGATAATATAATTACATTAAGACAAGAAGTTTTAAACTGTGTTGTATTTCTGGAATCAAATTCTCTCAATTTCTTATATGTCCTACAACATCTTTGTAAGGAAAAGATCCAAAATTAAATACTGCTATAATAGTAGTGAGACCACCAATATTGCCACCATCCCCATTCTACAGACTGGGAAACTATGGCAGAGTTGGAAAGCTTTGCTCAGAACTGGTATTACTAGAGAAAGCTCCTGGCTATGGCATTAGTGAGTTAGTCACATTTCGTTTCCACTCTTGAACTCAGAGATACAGAAATGTATTTACAAGTATGAATTATATTTCTCAACATTTTTCTTATAGGTTGTTCGTGGGCCAGATTTTTATCTTCGCATTACACAATGCAAAAAAGGTGGATTGTGAACTGGCTGCAGGATAGAAGCCAGAGAGTAGTGGTTAATGGGACACAGTCTAGTTGGAGGCTTGTATCTAGCGGAGTTCCCCAAGGATCAGTACTGGGACCAGTCCTCTTCAATCTATTCATTAATGACTTGGATGAGGGATCAGGGGGCACTGTCAGCAAGTTTGCTGATGACACAAAGCTGGGTGGTGTCACCAACACCCCAGCAGACTGTGCTGCCTGGACAGGCTAGAGAGCTGGGCAGAGAGAAATGGAATGAGGTACAACAAGGGCCAGTGTAGAGTCTGGCATCTGGGCAAGAACAACCCCAGGGACCAGGATAGGTTGGGGACTGACCTGTTGGAGANCTAGTGAAACCACATCTGGAGCACTGTGTCCAGTTCTGGGCCCCTCAGTTTAAGAAGGACACAGAGGAGGGTGTCCAGCACAGAGAAGATGATGAAGGAAGGAGAACAGCTCCCTTATGAGGAAAGGTTGAGGGATCTGGGTCCCTTGACCTTGGAGAAGAGGAGGCCAAGGGGTGGCCTCATTGATGTCTATAAATATGTGAAGGGTGGGTGTCAGGAGTATGGAGCCAGGCTCTTCGCAAGGTCATCTGGTAACAGGACAAGGGGCAATGGGTGCCAGCTGGAACAGAGGAAGTTCCATATCAATATCAGAAGGAACTTCTTCCCAGTGAGGGTACTGGAGCACTGGAACAGGCTGCCCAGGGGGGTTGTGGAGTCTCCCTCTCTGGAGACGTTAAGACCCACCTGGATATGTTCCTTTTCAACTTGGTCTAGGTGATCATGTTGTGGCAGGGGGATTGGATTAGGTGATCTTTTGAGGTCCCTTCTGATCTCTAATGATTCTATGACTTAAATACACCATTGGCTTAAAAAGGTATTATCCTTACTTTGCATCCAGGTATTAGTACCTCTAGTCAATGTAACAGCTGCTTTCTCAGTTAAACATTTCAGGATGCTTGAGCGTAATCCAAGATGTTAGGCATGAGGTACAGTACCATAAAGTTGGGTTTTAAATAAAGATTTACATAAAATTAAGCTTATACTATCACTACACCTAGGATCCATTTGTTTATGTGACACTACTGTATGTCTGACAATTTGGGTTAATTAAAAGTAGGTTCTAAATTTGAGACTCTGTTAGCATGTCATTAACATCTCAAAGAAAAATGAACTGGAAAAAAAACCCAACCCAAATCTAAATACATTTTTTGATGCAGCTCTTATTGCTAGTCTCAATTATACAAAACAACCTACACATTTTAGCTACTTGACTTTAAGCACTTCTAAAAGACTTGGAGCCAAATTAAGAGCTGGAAGAGGGTGAGGAAAGAAAAACAATCTAGCTCCAGTATTTTTGCCAGTCCTGCTGTTTGGAGGCTCCCTTTACCATTTGTATTTAATTTTCCTATCTTAGTAGAACCATCTTTCCAACAGCTCCTGAAAGACAAGATGTGCATCTCCCCTGAGATCTCCCCAACAGGAAATTACCAGGAATTAAAGGCCTAGCCTGCAAATATTTTGTCATGTGAGTAATACTAGTCAATGGAATACCCATGTGTAAGTGCAGTTGGCAGCTGCAGGTGTACTTCTTAAGCAATCCAGTCTAAACTGCAAGTCCACATTATACAACACATATATCAAACATTTCCATTGAAGATATTTCAACTCATATTTATTTACAACTCATTTACTTATTTTCAACTCATACCACTCTAAGTTATTTTATCATGCTGTTTTTAATCATTTTCTTGCCTCGACTACTCATCCTCATGTAGCTGTAGGTTGTGAACATTGACTTGGGCATGACACTGCAATTCTAGTGTCATTCAATCATTATGGCAAAGCTGATGTTTACACGTTAGCATTTAGCCTCAATGGGAAAACAGTCTCTTGACACCAGGTCACAATATCATTTTAATTATTTCCTTTGCAATAAATACTTTTCACATAAAATTACTAACAAAATCAATGCAAAATGCTATAATTTACTATCATTTATTAATATTTTACATGGTTTCTAAAACATCATCATCTTTTGATTGAAAATTATTTTTTTTTTAAATCAAGTATAAGTGAGTGCACATCCTAGTGAATCTTTCAAATCTTCATACAAAATCACAAACCAGACCTATCATAAGTGAGAGTATTCCAATTCAGTAAGAATCATGGGTGATTAATTCCAAGGAACACATAAGGTTATTCCAAAGTGCTGTTTCCTTGATTAAAGTGATGTTACATCTGCATTCAGTGATGCTTATCTTTGGATGATTTCATCCTCTTCATAATGTAGAATCCCCAGAATGCAGCGCTGAGGGAAAACAAGACCTATGACACAGAATTTGTGAGAAAAATCATATTAAGATTTTTTTAAATTGCACTTGTCTGCAAGTATAATGAAAACATGAAAACAGAGAGCTCCTAAGCAGAAAATTACACAAGAATTCTAGGCATCCTGACAAAGTCTCTTCAGGAGGGTATGCTTTCTCTGGTTTACTGTTCTTTATGGGCTACATTCCCGTTTGCACTTGTTCTTCCTGAGTGGCACCAAAACAGGGCAACTAGCAAGGTGCTCTTGACTTTCCCTACTTTGTAACTGAGTTTGGATTTGTAGTCCTGAGAGTCGCATACGATGAATCAGAACAGTAATAATACCAGCTGTGACAGAAGGTAGGTGGAAAAATGTTAACTGCTTTTTTAACAAACAGCCTGAAGAATGCTGACATTGTAGGCTTTGCTGTAGGGTACAAACAGCCAAAGTAAACTTAAATAGAATCTATGGCAAATTAAGAGTTCTAGCTGTAGCACAATAGATTGGTATTTATTCTCTAAACTGCTAGTTATGATGAATTGGAAAGAAAGCCATAATACTCTTGTGTTTTATCCTTGGCTGTATGCATCTCAAAGTTTTTAGTCAGTGAATTTTAATTGGATATTAAAAATATTTTAATTAATTTGTTTGCTTGCAAGGTAAACTTGAATTCAGCTTTGCCCAGAAAAGATAGAAGAGCAGGATGGAAAGTATGACCATGAACAATGCTTTTAAAATATTCTGAAATAAACCTTTTACTTTCACATAGAACATTATCTCTAATTCAAAATATTGCAAAATTAAAGCATGTGTTATGTGTTACAGAAGCAAATGAAATTGTGAACTGAGTTAAACAAAACATTACATTTATACTGATAATTTGTTCTGGCGGTTTTTTTGTTTTGTCTCAAATGATAGACAAAATTGAAAAGGAATTTTGGGGCCAAGTGACAGTAATATCTTTTTTCAGGTTATTCTGCAATGAAAAGCTACCAACTATTAGACATCCTATTTTAACATTAACATCAATTAACAGTCAACATTTAAGAAGGAAAGGCTCAAAAATCTACTTTAGTTCTTATGCAGTCATTCACCAATATATTTGAGAGCTGAACATCCAACATAATAAGTGACCATATACCCAAAAGGTACTCATTTTGCATTCACCAAAGGGAACATGATGGGATCAGGCCTTACCCCTCTCACAACCTGTTTGGGACAGGCACAAACTTTATGTAATCTATTCCATGCTTAGTATCAATCATGAAACAGAAAAATCCCCAAATATATCAGTAAGTAGAATTCAAAAAAACAAATCCAATGCCCATTCAACCTCTCTCAAGACAAATTCCTTTCAACTATTTTGGGGGGTTGGATTAGACAGTCTTCAGAATACCCAACTGGACCATTCTGTGATTTTCACTACAAAGCAAGGGTAGGTTATCTCCTGTATTTAAAGCTTCTGCTGCCACTGTTGGAACCATATTTCTGCTCCCATTTGTAAGACAGACTCAGAAAATTCTCCTCCAAAGGCTCATAGGAGTTTCAGACTGTTAGGTATGAAACATTTAACTTTTTTTTCCCCCTTGCATTATCACAAACACCTTGTAAAACTGCATAGTGCTATTTTATAGCTCTGGAACGGAAAGACTTCTAAAGCAGTGCTGCAGGCACATTCTCTCTGTGTTCTGTGAGGCGCTTTATTTCTCTGTTGAGGTGTTCCATAGAGGAAAACCAACTACAAATAACTACCTGTATTTCTGATTTGGCTGTTATGTAATTGGGCTGAGTGTGAATCATGACAAACACAAACTGACTTATACATAGCACGCTCTTACTGTAGAAACAATTTTAATCAAGCTATCTCCAGAAACAGGTCTTAGCCACTTAATTAGTACTTCTCAACACGTTACTAAGCTTCTTTCATTCCTCACCTCAGAAGGATTGCTCCTATTTCTGGAGGATGTATTAAACATAGAAGTATTTCATTTTCAGAAGCAGCATGTTCAAGCACATTTAATGACTAAGGTGCAGGGCATTTGTAGGAGATTAATGATTGCTGGGAGATGATGATCACCTGAAGAAGCACAGCCATGGGCCATTAAGCCCCAGGAAATGTCCTCAGTTAAAGACGGTTATTGCTATTATAGCCCAAAAAGGAAAACAACAACTCGGGCAAATTTTTCTTTTTAAAACAGAGTGCTGCAATTTCTTCTTTCTTAATTAAAGTCGCTACTGCGAATTCCTTAAAGCATGCAATCAGTACTTGCGGGGGTGTATTTCAAATTGCAGTTATTATATGCAGAACAAAAAACCACTTAATGCACAACGTGGATGTGCAGAACTAGTTTGGCCTCGTGTAAAAGCATTGATTCGCTGCCTATCAGTGCCAGGACTGCCAGTACTGGATGAGTATTATGTAATCATGAAACAATAATGCTGCAAGGTTGTGGGAGCTGCGATTTAAGAAAACCCCAAACATCAGGGAAAAATGTAAGGGGCCGCGTCCTCCCTTGCATGACAGCAATTCTGGCTGGCTCTTCTGCTGGTAATGCTGACATAACCTGAGCAGAGCAATCTGTATCAGGGCTACCAAGCAGAAACTTGCTGCCTTGAATGGACTTGAATTTCTTTTGATTGCTGCTCCGTATTTTGAAAAGCTACAAGGCTTGACTGGCTTGAATGAATGGTGCAAGCAGGTGATGTCAGCAGTGGAAAGCTGAAATGATACGTGCCAGAATTTTGAGCAGATAATATTGTGGGCACAAGAAAGCAGCAGAAGAGCATCCCACCAGGCAACTCAAGTCACAGTTGACCAGTATTTTTTTAATGTCCTTGGGAAAACATACTTCCTGAGCCCTATGTACAGATAGTTTGCATTTCATGCTCAACAATTTTGCACCAAACAGGTTCAGGTTTGGCTTTGAGGGTTTTTTTTAGTTCACAGTTTCCAAATTATTATCACAGATAGTCCCACTCATTCTTGTATTGTAGTTCAAACTAACCAGCATTTGTCCTTTGACATGAATACTCACACATATGAGTTTCCTAATTTACTCAGTTTTGAAATAAAAAGATTGAACTAAATATTTAACTTTTTTCTTTTTTTATACCAAGAAGAGTTGCCTCACAAACCATCCTGCATAAGAACAAAGGAAAAATTACTGTGGAGAGTGGTTAGATGTGGAACAGGTAGGACTAAGAGCAGAATCCAGCGAAGAGTAAACATCATCTTTTTGCCACCTTAATATAAGCACTTGTTACATTGACTTGTTTGAGTAGCTACAGATTCATTACAGGCAGTCCTTCAGACTGTTGGAAAAGGACAGTATTCTTCTAAATATTTACAATGCCTCCTCTCATAAATTCTTTCTATTTCCATACAGCCCGTTTCTCTCTCTGAATAAGCCTATGGAAATGTAAATAACATTACTCACAAGAACAAAGACGGCTGAACTAATGGATTCACTGCAGGACTGAGTCTGCTTTTCCCAGGATATCCAAGCTGGAGTGATCAAAGTTTATTAGACTTTAAAGTGCTTCAAAATCATTAACTCAATTCAGGTACCAGTTCTGGGTGATTAGCTGTGTTGCTGATCCCTGATGTTATTTTCTGGCATTTTTTCTTTTGTAACGACTCTGTACATCAGGATGGTAAGGGACCTTGAAAGATCATCCAGTCCAATCCCCCTGCCACAGTAGGACACCCAGACCAGGTCCAGGCAGGTTTCAAATGTCTCCAGAGAAGGAGACTCCACAACCCCCCTGGGCAGCCCCTTCCAGTGCCCCATCACCCTCCCTGGGAAGAAGTTATATAATCAGTCAGGGTTGGAAGGGACCACAGGTTCATCCAGTTCCAAACCCGCTGCCATGGGCAGGGACACCCCACTCTAGAGCAGGTTGGCCAGAGCCTCATCCAGCCTGGCCTTAAACACCTCCAGGGATGGGGCCCCAACCATCCTTCCTGTTGCAGAACTTACCTGGATAGAATTTGAAGGCTTTAGTCATTGGGCTAGAAGTGTAGACAAAGCAGAGCTATCTTTGGACATTTAAGGAGAGGAACAGGGTTCAAATCAAACCACCTCAAGTTGTCTCCAACCTAAAGCACTCGGTGGTTCCTTGACACTTCTCAGATTCTGCACAGACATGTTCACTCCAAATTTTGCTGCAGAGACAGGACTCCAACTGTGCAACAAATTGGCTGTATAAGGGGTACAACATCATATGAATGTATGTGTTCATGACACAATTCTCTGAACAGCTCTGTGCTGAGGAGTGTATTCCTTGCTCTGAAGAGGGCTCAGGAAGACCACCACATCCACATACTACATTAGGTTCGCTGTGAACATCATAAAGTGGACCTGGCACTGGCAAATGTCATAAACAATGAGCTATCTCAACGAGACAATAAGATTTGTTTAACTGATACTCCAAATCAAACATGATTAAGATTCTTTTTATCTACTTTATTTAAAAATCTAGATACGGCTTTTGCAAAGGCAGCAGAAATAATTTCATACTGTCAATATGTTGTGGTCTCAACTTGAGTGGTTTCTTCACCTGGGAGAACAGGAATTTGCTATGGCAACCTGTTGATAAGGAGCTTGGAAGTCCAAGCTCTCTCTTATTTTCAGCTTGGGCAATAGGCAACTCTGCAAAAACAATACAAACTGATTTGGAGCTTCCTGCTTCCTTCTCATAGAGAGTCTTGTTGACTGGTCTTTGTTCAGAATGGACTACATGGCACTGGGCTGAACATGCAGACATCTTTGCCATGGAATATGATGAATAGAGAGAGTGGGAGCTTTGAAAACTCAGGGATTGGTGGAGGAGAAGTTTCACCTGTAATCCATTGTTTTCTGAAACAGTTTTCCTTCATTCATGGCCCATAGCAATCAGCATGCTGGAAATGGATGACTGGTTTGGAGGCGCAGGGGACTGGCCCTTAAAGAACCTGTTGACACCCTGGGATGTATACACAGACTGAAAAGACATCACATTCCCACAAGAAAAAAACTGCTTGAGGTTTCTTCATCTAGAAGGGGTGGAGGTAGCAGCTCAGGCCAGTTATGTAAAAACATGTGATTAATCTCTGTATGTCTTGGTATTGGGGTTTTTACATTGTGTGAATTAAATATGTTCTCTTATGTCTCTCCAAATCAAGCTAGTTTTTACCTGTGACTTCTGTAAGTGGTTTTGAACCCTCCTTGCTTTGTTTTTTTTCCAACCTAATAGAACATTAACTGAATTAATTAGTTAGACCTGATCAACTAATCAGCCAATGACACAACATTAATGATAGATAACTTTTAGACTCTGTGTCTTTGCAACATCGTTGTCTTTTTCTAGAAAAGATGGAGATAACGAACTGACATGACAGATAATAAAAAACCATTAGTAACAAAATGGTTAAATAAACTCCAGATTTCTCAAGCACCTAAATGGTGCTGTTTTCCCACCCTCTACACAGGACTCCTTTAGGTGCTGAACTAGAGTCTCTGAAGTGAGGAAATGTGGTTTTGAAGTCAGGATTTGGGTAATAAACACATGGATCTTCACTCCCAGCACAGTTTCTGGAGACGAGCAGTCTAAGGCCAGTAGAGAGATGCCATGGCATTAAAAGCAGATATAGAAACCACTAATCTTGTGCAGTGCAGAAATCAAGATTGCACTAGGAAAGAATTTGCCATAAGAACATCTGGAAAGAAAAACAAGAAACAAGATGGTTTCTTCTCTGTGCGATGCTTTCCATGTACTTGGAAATAAATAGAGAAGAAAGTGGGAAGCAGGGTTTTAGTTTTGTTTTTGTGTAGCAACTGTGCACAGAAGAGAACAGGAACAACTACTATAGTAGCAGCTTCACAGCATTTGCCCAAGATTTCTGTAAAGGTAGCAGGATACCTGGAAAGTCTCCGTAAGAGTTCATGACACACACACAGACTACTGGTGCAGCAAGTGCAGATTCAGCATGTCCCTGACCCAGAACAAAGTGTGTATTAAGAGATTGTTGGCACACATGGGATTAAGCCACGTATCTTCAACTCCCACAAAGCACATGGATAGCTCACTCTCAGACTGGTTTCTTGTTACTATGATATAGCTCATTAGTTTCATACTTCATTATTAACAGATAATGAAAAAATAATAGTGAAGTGATATATGTATTTCCTTACTAGTCTGTTGAATGTTTTAAACAATCCTTCTTTTATTAAAATGTGGTCTGAGTCTCTAAAGCTAGAGATTGCATGAAAACTTCGGCTACAAAAGCCTCCATACCTTAAAAGGTTTATATTACCTATCCAGGAAAGATGACAAAAGATCTAGACAAGTAATAAATATTCCTCAGTTGCTTTCACAGCTGGGCATATCCCCACCATGAAATCAAGTACACTGCCAAGATGCTTGAGAGAGAAGGACATAAGCTGCTAAATCTCTCACCAGCTTAATTCTGTCTTTCCTGGCTCTGCACACAAACTAGGAAGTTACATCCCTCACCCCTCAGCTAGATACATGGGGATCTCTACAGAGGCAGAGCTACTGCAGTTACATTTAGACCTAAAATGGCTTATGCTTATCCAGCATGGTATCTTGTGTTACATCCTTTACTCAGGAGAAAGCAATCCATTGTTTCTCAAATCACTTCTGTAGATATATGTATCACATTGAGCTGTTATCTAAGAAATGCCTTCTCTCTGGGGTAACGGAATAATCCACAAACTAAGCACCAGGATTAGGAAGGTTTTACCTCATTCCCTAAAAGATACAAAGAAGGTCACTGAAGTGGGAAGCTTCACTGTCAGTCATGTGCATAGGAACTCCAAATATGTTAATGATTATTAAATCTTCCACTTGTAAGGAGCTAATGTAAGATGCAGATTTCAAGAACATTATAGCCATTTAAATATAAACTCTCTGCATCTCCTCAGTATTTGTTTTAATTTGAGAATAATTCCCACAGCGTTGCACGTCTCCAT
Organism: Upupa epops; assembly: GCA_013397515.1. NCBI lineage: Eukaryota > Metazoa > Chordata > Aves > Bucerotiformes > Upupidae > Upupa > Upupa epops. The sequence continues at coordinate 124,006 of VZRI01008499.1, read as the reverse complement.
CTCTATAAATTCTAGACTGGTGTAAAATGTTGAGCCATATCAACTTGTCCCCAAAGTAAAACCTTCTAAGCAAGAAAAATTATTCTCAGCTGTTCAATGAACATTGTAAAATAACCTTTGAACTAATCCACTTTCATATTTCTGCAAACATTGTAAAGAGAAATTATTTAGTACATTGTTATTAGCAAATAATTTAGATGTTACTAAATTAGTAACATCTAAAATTAGTGAAATGCTAACTCGAAATTTAGTAAATAAATAGAATTAATTCAGTAACTTCCACTGAACTTAAAAATGTCATAAAACCTGCAAACAACATACACAGTGACATGTTATAAAGCATAATATCTTAGAATTTCTATTCTTTCATATTGTTTCAGTTTTATTTTTGACAGAAAAACAAGTCCAAAGACCAAAGACGTTAATTCTGAATGTCACCTTTTTATTTTAAATACTGTGGAATATTTCAGACTCCATTTTTCTTCAAAGTTGAAAAACAACTGGCATAAAAATTTTCCTCAAACGTTATACTTTAAATAAACAATTCAAAATTAAACTTTCATAAAAATTAATATGACAAAGACTCCTCAATCTGTAAATATACCGGTTCAATCTGCTGCAGGATATCAGGAGAAATGATATTCTGCATTGCAGAAATATTTGAGGTAGTCCTGTCTCAGCTTGGCTAAAGTTGTTGAGTTTATTTTGTTAAACATCTCAATAGGAAATGTACCCTTTGAGATGAAGCATCTCATTTACTTTCATGCCTGTCAGCAGCTGAAGCACATAGACCCCACTGTAGCACTTATCCCTCAAACACAAATTAGAGGATAGCACAGACATCTGCAAAGAACTATCTCACTTTGTAAGATACTATTTAAATTGCATGTAAAGAGCAGCTTAATCTCCCCTATTTGAGAACTGTGAAGCTCACTTTACTTTAACTGATAGTCTACTACAGAGAAATAATATTTAATCAAATTGAAATTGTTCTCATAGGCTTAAAGGACTGAATGCTTTTAAAAGCAATACTCTATGCGAGAAAGGCTGGATGTGTATATTTCTTTTAAACCTGTGGTCATGGTTGTAAGAAAACTTCAGGAACTTTAGGAACCATACTACTTAATCCTGTGTTGAAGTAAGCTTTTACTTAAAAGATGGGGCAAAGGCATTTAAAGTAGCCTGTACAGAAGGGACACCTCCCCTGTATCTGCATTCTGCCTTGAAAATACAGGAAAATCACTGCTACAGTAAAAGAATTATTGTAGTTCAAACATGAGAGAAAAATTGCGAGACATAACATTTCCGAAGTCGGGCTCGATATGCCTTCATTGCATAACATTCAGCAAATAAGCATCCACAGAGATAATCCTATCTCTTCAATCCCTTCATTTTTATGCCAATTAAACACAACTTTAGACTGACATTGTAGGAAAAGCATTAGGTAAGTCAGTGTCCCATCCCTCTGTCATCAGCAGGATGAATTACTGCAAGCTTCTACACAGATGGCTTATTTCAGTGTGGCTATTGCGTGTAAGCACTCTGCCAGGTTGGTGAACAGAACCAAGACCACTCTCTCAGACTGAAGATCTTTGACAAAGGTAGCTTCACAGTGGAAGATCTCTGCTCACTGATATACCAGATCTCCTCTTAGGAGAAAGTTGACGAGCTACGAGATCTGAACTGGGAATTTTTCCATTATGTGGGGGAGAAAAAAGATTAAAAATAACTCCAGCTTTTAACTGTAACCAACACACATTAGATCACTGACAGGAAAAACACTGATGCAGATGTTGAAAAGAAGTGACGGGAAAAAGCTGGCTACTGTGACTAATGGCAAATGTGAAAGAAGGGATTAAGAATGTGCAGAGAAGGATAAAACAATTGAGTGACATGCAGAAAGGATTTCCAGCACAGACACAAGAAAAGACAGACAGAAGAAGACTGAGGCTAAAAGTCATTAGAGATGAACACTGCTCTTTAAGCCAACATGTTGTAAGAAGAAATTAATCCTTTTATTTATAATTGAAAAATATAGAAGGCTGTTCTCAGCATAAAAACCCTAAACCAAAGCAAACAACCAAACATCAACCGACCAACCAGCCAACTTGGGTTGTAAATGAGTTAATATTCATTGATACAAAAAAAAATCCTGCCTTATAAGGTACGTGTCCAAATTAAAGATAGACAGAACACACCCATCCTGCCGCCAACCCTCTTTTGAGTCCAAAAGCAGTAAACTGTAAGTGGTTTTCAGTTCCAAGGAGAAGAAAAATGTCTTGAGATCAGTCCAGCCCTCTGTCCATCCCTTTACATGGAAAAGTAGATCTTCTGGCTATTGACGTCTCCCTTTCTTTCTGCTCTTAAGATACTCTTCCTTGTGTTCTGGCTTGCTGCTTCTATTCTTGTTCAGGGAAACTCCCATTCCCAAAACTCACTATCTTCTGATTTTATTGTAAAGGCATTGTAATTAACATTAGCCATGGATAAACTCAAATGGGGTAAATCAGTGAAATTCCTACTCATTCTGTGAAGCCAATGAAGCTGTATTTTTTAGCTAACTTACAGAAAAAAATTACTGGAAGTAATCCATGTGACTTTCCAGTAGGAAAAATAGGGGAATATGGTCTAAGGGAAAGTTTTGTATGGAGGGAAGAGAATAGAGAAACAAGAAGGTAACAAAACGAGAAGGTAATCAAATATGTATATCATAACATTTCTCAAATACTCTTTTAAAATATGAAATACTTTTATTTTCCTGGAAAACAGGAGGGGATTTCATAATAGTTTTTTTAAAAATCTGGTGATACTGAGGAAAATATGCAATTTAACAGAGATAGAAAACACTAGACTTAAAGAGAAATGGAATATGTAAATCTGCTGTTAGGAATAATCATCAGTCAAGAGAAGAACAGACACAAGTTGGAGACTTGGAGCAGTTCAAAACCAAATTGTGCCTCAACCATACTGTGCTGATGCAAAAAGGACTGTATCAATGTTGAAGGTATTAACTGGAGCATTTAATGTAGCCCACCCAGCCTCCTGCAAAGTGATAGAGTCTTTAAGGAAAATATAGATAACATAGATACAGTAGTAAACTAGACAACAATAAAGGATTAAAAAAGTTTTCCTGTAGGAAAGTTTAAAGCAGTGAATTCAGGGTTTTTAAAAAAAAAACCAACCAAACAAAACAGAAAAGGTTATTATACTTTACTGCTGAGGGTAATAAAAACAACATTTTAACTGGCTATAAGGATAGTGTAGCATTGGACTCAGTTCTGCAATGAAGCTGTGAAAGGTGTGCAAATGTCCTTGATCTTTCTTTAGTGCAGCCCACTATTGCTATTTATTCACAATAAATAGGAAAGGACACGTCACCTCTAAGTAACAATTAGAAGAACTGCTTTGACAGTTGTTAATGCAAGTGAGATTACTAAGCACATGGGGCAACTAAGCAACTATTTTTTTGCAATAACCGGCCTCTTTCATTCTCAGTTGGCTGTCATCTTAATAAAAAGACAAAAAGCAGGATCTGCTGCTCCTTTCATATTTTTTCTATTCGGTTTATGGCATTGGATGAGGTTGAACCCGCTTCCCATCAGAGTAGTCGTAGGATTATTATATTAGGCTTCAGCTTGCATTGGCTCCTCAGATGACAGCTGTAAAGACTGACAGCACAAGCAGGAGCTAGCTTCTATTTTATACTCATCACAGTCTCTACATTAAAACTATGTGACTATAAGAGTTGCTTTTAAGACTGAGTATAATCAAGGAGTTTTGGAAAAAGCATGAAATGAGGTATTCAGACTGCTTTCTTTGTCATAGATTAGGCAGTGTATAGGAAGACAGTCTTTACAGCTCCTTAGCCACAAAAAAATGATTCTGTGTCCCCAAAAAGGGGTTACTTTCCAATCCCTATCTTACAAAAAACTAAGCTTTATTCATTATGGTAAGGCTGAGAAGAAAAAGACATAAGGCATAGATTTATCCCTCAGATTTGTTCTCTGACAGGCCTTATACCAATAATTCTGAATTAATTCTTTCTTTTTAAATCTCAGCTGTAAACAGCATAGACATCCTTAAGAAACAGATAACTGCATGTCTTTCGTATATCGCTACAGCTATTGAGCAATCTTAGTTCCACAACTCATGACAGTAACCACATGAAGAGCTAAAAATGGTGTGATAATTTCTTTCCATCTCATGATCACGTTGGTTTAAAAAGAAAGTCACAAATCACTATATTAAGAATAATTCCAGAATGTCGGAAAAAATACTGATCCCAGTTTCAGTTTTATAGAAATATATCCCTCTCTTATTCTAAGTTGTTTTGTCGGGTTGGTTGTTTGGGGCCTTTTTCCCCCCACTATGTTGCATCCCACATTAAACAAGATGTGGAGCCCTAAATCTGCTTGTCTTGAAAAGACTACTTGGTATTGTTGTACTTGTATGTCAAAGGGAAGACTGCAGTCTCAACAATTGTTAACCTCTCCCATGGTGTGCTTTATTTATTGTTTTATTGCAAAGGTCAGAGGCCCACATGTGGTTTGCAGCCTGGGGAATTTCTCTCAATGTTCTGCCAGGGATGGGACCGCCCGAATGGTTTCTCTCATAAGTTTTAAGCCATAAATTGCATCCCACTTGGCTTCCTGTGCCAAAACTGGACCCAAGGGTATCCAGAGACTTGGCTGATGGGAAAAAATGAGTGCTTCCTATGGAAGCCACAGCTGTTTTCCTGAGAGAGATGGCAAGCACAGATGATCAAAATTTTCTCTACTTTCTGTTTCTGACTACCTGTTCTGGCAGAAGTTCTGAGAAACAGGGAGGGCAGAGGAAGGTATCCAGCTGCTTTCAGTAAGCCTCAGCCACACAGGTATGGATTTCCTAAACACTACAATTCTTCAAAAAGGATTTTTTCTGGATTTCAAACTAAAAAATATAAAACTAAATGGTGCAAGTATGTACCCCATCTTCTCACCTCAAGCAGAAATGCAGTGGTCAGCAGAAACTACTTCAGGGAAAAACAATATATGACATACTACTAAAACATGGATGTATACAGAAATCCAAACACATATACAATATGTATATCCCATGCATTTGCTAGAAAGATTTGTTTCTTTACTCAGACTGTAGGCTCAATGGCAGAATAGGGATTTGACTTTGAATTGTAGGGCCATAGTTCTCCCTAGTGTACCTTTCGGAAGTCAAATACATATGCAAAGTCATCTTACACATTGAATCGACACAGAAATGTGTATAACATCAGCTACCTCATAAATTGCCTTGACATTGCGTTAGGATGTGCAGTAAGGTGTACGTGCCATGGTGTAGTAATTATTCTTATCTGCCACTTTTTTGCCACTGATGTTCAATGATTATTTCATAGATATACTGGCTAGAAGTCTACACTTCTGTTCTGGAAAGCTTCACACCTGGTTTGAAGCCCTTATATTGACACCATTCAACACTTTTCTTTAGTTCTATCTTGGGAGGTCTTATATAAGTACTTCTTAAATTGACTTAGTAATCCAAATAATGCAAGTAAGAATGGAGTAGTAGGTATAGCTAGTAAACAGCACATGCAAATGACAGGAAAACTGTTGGATTTGATGGCTTTTCATTGCTTACCTTTCACTAGTTTATTTGCTTATTTAAGGACAGCTCTGTCAATCTTACGACTTCATGGTTGCACCTTTTTCCTCCCTGTAGCGCTCAGTGTCTGTCCTTTCTGTTACAGCCTCTCTTCTTATGAAATGAAGAAACATCTGTCTATCAACAGGGGAAGTAAGCTGATAAACGATACCTGCAGATAGCTTTGGGAAATTGCAGCTCTATGAAAGTAGTAATTCTCCCCAACAGGTAATCGAAAAGGCTTTCTCCTCACATGACATCAAAATAATGTTTGCTTAAAGACTCAGAGCAGCTTGAACTGCTACTGAATAGTCCTCCTCAGAGCTCTGCTCATTGTTCATCAAGACCTTTCACTTACACTCAGTTCCCCAAATTTTCTGTTGTTTTTCTCTTGATCACTATCTAGACATTAAACACTTTGCTCAGTGATCAAACTATATTACCAGTGTTCTTGCGCTAAGAGCTAACCGCTCTCCTAGCCAGTACATTCCCTGGAGTGAGCCATAGCTTTGGCTTGACAGCTTCTGCAAAGGGATTACTTGCTGTATGAGTGGTCCTTCAGATGAGAGAAGCCTTAAAGCTGGTGAAGTCAAGTCCACCATGACAGATACTGTATTTCCAAACCATAAGGATAACATGTTAGACCCACTCCAAGTGGTGATATCATATCTCACCTATGCAGGCTACTGGTCCCCTGTTAGACACAGAAACCACCAGCAAGATGAATCACGTAAGAATTCTGCTAGGAATGGAGCAAGAGGAAGAACGTGGTTTCACTTAACCAAACCATAAGAAGTTAGCAAATGTGAGCTTGTAAGGAAGTCACAAATTAAGAAAAGGAACTACTGTATTCAAGCCACACCTGGCCCAAAACTTTTCAAAGGAGGAAAGAATTATGGAAATTTTCCTGCCTGCATTACACACTAAAGCTCGATCCTCCTCTGTCTCACTCTCTCGTTTGCAATTCTTTCATTGCACTTCCAAAAGAATCAGTGCTTTGTCTTTCTGCTTTCTTCTCCTAACATTTATAACCATAGAATCTGATAACACAGCAGCTAAAAAGTAAGCAATCCTCCCTTTTTTCTCCAAAATAAGTGACAGAGCTCTTTAAAAATGTCAGATGGCTGCCCAAGACAGGTATCCCTTTCTGACAACACAAAGCAATTCCCCACTACCGACTTAAACCAGAATGTCATGATTTTCAACATTTCACCAAGGATCAAAGGTCTTTTGCTGATGGCTAATTAAGCTAGGTACCAGTGTACATTTACCTCTTGGCTCAGTTCAGTCGTTAGAAATATTCAGCTGTGCTAGCTTGTAAAAAATGTTTCTACTCTGAAATTCACTCATAATGAATTATTCCCTTTTTATTGAAAGAGTCTCCTAGTTTGAAGTCCTTCAAGCACTCTCCGAAGAGACGTTTTTTGCAGACACACTTCTGATCAATTCATATATAGGGATATAAGATCTGATTGTGTAAACCTTTCTCACAAAAGTACTGAAATCTACAGGAGTCTGTACATAAAAAATTAATTTAGGATTAAGCCTAAAAATCTGGAAAAAAACCCCACTTTATTTGGCTATGAGAACAAATATTGCATCATAAACTAAAAAAAAAAAAGAAGACCCAAATGAGTAGAATAGCTTAGCACAAGATTAACTTCTGGACAACTTATAAGAATGTCTGTAGCACTGACAAATAATAGAACCCGAGGAAAGATCATGACAGACTATTTGGAGTACGGTGCCGAGTCTCCTCTTGATTACTAGAAAACATCTTTTTCAGATATGGCAGAAAGATTAGTCTGTGTCTGAAGGGATTTACTACTGATATCATAATATCATCAAAGATAACCTATTTTTTGAATAAAGGGGAAGATAACTGGTTTAAGGTACCATAAAAGCACTTCTAGCTGCCACTAACTAGAGGGAAAGAAAATGAATGAACTATCCATAGATTTTTAAAGAATGCTTATCACCGTCGACAGTATTATGTAAATGCATTCAGGACAGAAGACTAAAATTAAAAAGAAACAAACAAGTCTAGACACAGGTGTATTTTTGAATAAACAAACATGAGTTCTTCCTTAACTAAACTCATTCAGAGATTTAACTTGAATGCACTGGTTTCTTTTAGTTGTAGGCAGTTGCTCTCTGTAGGATGCCATTACAGGGCTGATTCTGATCCATGAGAAAGAAACTGGATCAACATGCGTTACCATACTAAAATACTTGAGAACTGCAGTTTGAGAGGTGGTCCACAGAGCATCTTTGAATCCACTTATGGTGAACTGGACCTGGATCTGCTGTGAAGCAATAACAAAGGCCACTTTGCAACAGGACCCTTGTGTACACTTTCCAAAAACAGGGGCTTAAGGTAAAGCTTTCCCACACACATAATAACAGTAATAACTGTAATTAATTACAAGTAAATTAATTTTGCTCAATGGTTTGTCAGTCAAAGTCTGTTGATTACAATGTGAATTTATATCCAGTATAGAAATACTGAATATATTGAAATATTGAAAGAGATCCTGCTTTGGCAGGTGGTCAGAGTAGATGATTTCCAGAGGCCCCTTGCAACCTCTACCATTCTGTGATTCTGTGAATATAACTGCATGGAAAACGTAAGATATAGTGATATATGTATCTTCAAAATAGCTGACCAATTTTATAGTAACTACATTAAGTATGTCTTAACTTTGTATTAAGATATCCTATTCTCTTCCAGAAATCTGGCCTGTACAAACTTACACAGTGATTGACAACTTTTGGGAAGGCAGTCCCTTAGAAGCATCCAAGAACTGTCTCTCCTCTCGAGTTCCCTTGAGCCTATCTGGTACATCAAGTCTAATACGACAGTTTTTACAGCTACTGGTAACTAGGCCAAAGCATGCACATGTCTCACAGTATCCAACCACCCCGATTCTCCAGCTGAAATAATCCAATGGAAATTTACAGCTTTGTTGAATGGCAACAGTCTTTGGCATAAATATTGAATTCTCCTGGAGAAACTGGCAGCTCATGGCCTGGCCTGTTTAATGTCCTAACTGAGGATTTGGATGAGGGGATAGAGCATACTCAGTAAGCTTGCAGATGACACCAAATCATGCAGCATCCTGGGTGGTATCAGAAATAGAGTAGCCAGTAGGAGTAGGGAAGTGATTGCTCCCCTGTACTTAACACATGTGAGGCCTTTTGCTCAGTTGGCTCCCTACTACAAGAAAGACATTGAGGTGCTGGAGTGGGTCTAGAGAAGTCCAACGAGGTTGGCAAAGGTTTTGGAGAACAAGACTCGTGATGAGTGTCAGAGGGATCTGAGGCTATTTAGCTTGAAGAAAAGGAGGATAAGTGGACACCTTATTGCTGTCTACAGCTTAAAAAATTTAAAAAGTTAAAAAACCCTTTGGCTTTGGGGACACAAAACTAATAAACACATAGAGCACAGTGAACACTTGATGCTTCCACAGAACAGCACAACTCTTGTATGTTCATTTTGGCTGCTCTCCCAAGGAAAACGCTCTTTACACATTGATGGTCATTAGTCTCTTCATAGTTCTGCCTCTTTTTCCTTTCACTTTTGCACTCCCCATCCTGCCACTACACCAAGAACCTCACCACCAACAGCAATAAGACTCAACAATAAACCTCTGGTGTTTTAAGCTCTTTCTACTTTAATCACAGTATCTTACTTAGTCTGTGCTTTAACTAAACCAGCCTGTGTCAATCTCCGCAGGTACTTGTGTACACTGCCTGACCCAGCATCTTCCCTGTTGTAGGAAATATATGCATATTTTGTCATGTTGGAGAGAAGTGTAGGAGAAAGGGACCTAGAGGTCCTGTAGTGGACAGCAGGATGACTATGAGCAGCAATGTGCTCTGGTGGCCAAGCATCCCCTCTACTCTGCACTAGTGAGACTGCATCTGGAGTAGTGTGTCCAGTTCTGGGCCCCTCAGTTCAAGAAGGACACAGAGTTGCTGGAGGGTGTCCAGCATAGAGCAACAAAGATGATGAAGGAAGGAGAACAGCTCTCTTATGAGTAAAGTCTGAGCTGGGTCTCTTGAGCTTGGAGGAGGCTGAGGGGTGACCTCATTAGTGTCTATAAATATGTGAGGGGTGGATGCCAGGAGGATGGATCCAGGCTCTTCTCAAGGTCATGTAGTGATAGAACAAGGGGCAATGGGTGCAAGCTGGAAGAGAGGAGGTTCCATCAGAAGGAACTTCTTCCCAGTGAGGGTACTGGAGCATTGGAACAGGCTGCCCAGGGGGGAGTTTTCTTTTCTGGAGATGTTCCTGTGTGATTTGGTCTAGGTGATCCTGCTGTGGCAGGGGTATTGGACTAGATGATCTTTCGAGGTCCTTTCCGATCCCTAATGATTCTATGTACTAGCTCCTCATATACCCAGTTCCCATCCTGGTCAGTTAAAGTTGGCCCCCATCCATGACTATGTGGGTAGTCATAACAAAAAAAAAGAATAAGTAATGATGCAAAGGGCAGGAAGAATTTTTGCTAATGACAACAGTACACTGGTATATAGTCAGAGCATTAAACTGCGTCCCAAGGGATATGTTCTCTTTGAATAGGGAAAAAGGAAGATGCTGTTTCTTTATATTACACCATTGAAGGTCTGGAGGAAAACTGGCAAAAAACTCAGATGGTTTGAAAAATGTTAGCTTATGGTTGAAGAAGATTAACTTCTGGGTCAAGAAGAAATTAAAAAAGACAAGGAAGTGAACATAAGGAGCAGATAGGTAGGGTGTAATTTGTTCTATCTAGGCTTTTACAGGACAACTATGGGTACTGTAAATCCTTTCTATGTGAAGCGGACATGATGGAATAATTTGGAACTTAGAATGTTACAGACGCTCAGGAATTGTAGTGTCGAGGACATTATAAACAAATGCATATTTACATACTAGAATCCATTAGATATATCAGTTCCACAATGTGAATCACAAACGTACAGGAGTTACATGGGATACGGGTATTAGAAACATATGACTGGAAGAGCTTTCTGAATCAAGTTCAGTTCCCACAGTGATAAGAAGCCACGCAAACAAATGTTTTGTCCAGAAAAAAAAAAACCTAGGGAACGTAACACAAGCTAAAAATACTTCCCTAAATGCTTTACTAAACTTTAGCCTGCAATAAAATCATAGCATCTACAACTGCTATGTAAAATAAAAATTCAGGAAACCCGTGCTGGCATTCTAATACACACACAGAGAATGGGAATACAGGTCCTTAAATTCCTTGCTGTGTAAGCCAGCTTTTCTCTTCATGCTCTGGCTAAAAGCTACTATTGTACTACAGAATAGAAATATATTTTCCACATCAGAATATCTGAAGTCACTAATGTCAGCAAGAGTGCCCTGGAATTTTCTGTGAGGAATATCTTCTAGATTACATAGTATTATAGCAATCCACACAATTAATTTTTAAATTTATTAACTCAGATTAATTAATCACCCCCTAGGGCTATTTTGTGGTTTCTGTATATAATTACAAGGCCTGGTACTCTGTCAGAGAAGATTTCTTGTTTGTTTTTTTTCTGTGGAATGCTTAGCTGAAGCAGCCCTCATATCAGAGCAATGAATAAAAAAAATGGACAGAAAAGAAAACCCGAAAGTGAAAGATGTTTCCTTTAAATATGGATGGATAGAACAGCAGTGCAGCACGGGACTGCAACTGAAATCAAAGCAAATGGCTTGGCATAAACAGGTAGGACATTTCAAGAACATAAAGTGTATTTAGTGAACTTCAGCTATAAATATCACTGAACCTTCTATCTTAGCAGGAAACCCCCAAAGCTCCAAATCAGAAAAGAATGCAGTTACAATGAATTTCCAGAAGACTTTGTTTTCTGAAACAGGATTATAGGTGAGCTTCGCACAGGCACATCCAGAAATAAGTATCATTGAGAAGATTTAATTTCCTTTAAAAGTCTTTTCCCTGACAAAGCAATCTTGCCAGGCTGGCATGCTAAGGAGCAGACAGTGTGGCATGCACCTTTTCAATCACCACAAAAATTAATCATCACCTTAGTCATCAACTTCTGTAGGCTGGCACTGCAAATTAGTTCCCTATCTGTTTGCTGCTGCAACATCTCTGTATCAAGAATAGAGAAAATTCCTATCAGAAACTTCCATGCGACCTAGAGTCGAGTTTTTATTTTCTTACAGTTCAATTTTAGCTTTCTTGCAAGTTAAAGTTTCTGAATTAGGACATGGAATGCCCTGTTACCACTCAGATCTCTCTGACACAAAAATAGTAATTTGTAAAATGTAAGCATGTAAATTAATTCCTCGAAAATCTCTAATTTAAACATGTTAGCTGCTTTCCTGAAGATATTCATTTTTTTAATCAATTAGATCTTCACCTTGTTATTATTATACACAATATTTTAATCTTTGTTAACTTGGAGAATTAAGCACCAATACCCATTTTACCACCTTCAGCTTTATAATGTGGATATATTTAAATATATTAAAAAGGTACATTGTAAAGTTAATTTTAATTTAATTATTTTAATTAAATTCCCTTTTAATTTTAATGTAAAACTTTGTCTTGTATTCTTAGCTATGAAGTAACTACTGATGCTATTGGGATTCCATAAACCAGATGTATCCTTCTTGTTTTGTGCTCAGCTTTTCTTTATATATTCCTGTTGGAACTCGGAGCATTTTAAACTAAATACAATTAAAATGGCCACTATAGTAACCTAAACTTTTGATTCAGTTCAGATCAGTGTTTTTAAACTGGCATCCTGACCTGTTAGTTTGCCTGCATTGCCACCTGGAGGACCTCATAGCAAAATGAGGTTGAATTCCTTTCATGAGATTCTGTGTTAAGGCTCCACAAGTTAAAGCAGCTTCCTGTGCTGCAGGAAGAAACTCGGTGTGACCTGTGACTCCCCTCTGCAAAAGAGGGTCCTGACAAGTCCAGAGAGAGCCTGGTCTACCTATCTAACTTCCTTGAAAGCTGATGAATGGCAAAAAGGAGACGTTTAGTTCTCCAGTCTACCTGAATGAAGTGACAGTGGCAAGTAAGTAGAAACAAAAATGATTCAAGGAGTTGGTCATTCTCATTCAAACCCCACTGCTGATTAAATATTGAATAAACCATAGCTTCTTGGAAACTACTGCTTAGTCTGAGACCTTAGATTCACTTAACATTTAGAAACAAGTGAGAAACATGCTATCAGGTTGAGCAACAGTGCTTTGAAATATTTTGCATCCCTAGGAAGAATGAAACTTCAGGAATGCATCAACCTGCAGAACATACCCATAAGACATCATATGTGGGAAGAAAAATAAGATGATGTTACTTTGTATGACTGCACAGACAAGTCCTTTATAACAAAAAGAGATGAAGCAAAATATTTTCAAAACCACAGAATCACAGAATGTTAGGAATTGGAAGTGACCTCAAAAGATCATCTAGTCCATACCCCCTGACACAGCAGGATCACCTAGACCAAGTCGCACAGGAACAAACACATCCAGGTGGATCTTGAACATCTCCAGTGAAGGAGACTCCACAACCTCCCTGGGCAGCCTGTTCCAATGCTCTGTCACCCTCACTGTGAAGAAGTTTCTTCTCATATTTACCTGGAACCTCCTCTGTTCCAGCTTGCACCCATTGCCCCTTGTCCTATCATCGGATGACACTGAGAAGAGCCTGGCTCCATCCTCCTGACACGTGCCCTTTACACATTTCTAAATATTAACGATGCCACCCCTCATTCTCCTTTTTTCCAGGCTAAAGACAACCACCTCTCCCAGCCTTGTAAGAGAGATGAGATGCTCAACTCCCTTAATCATCTTTGTGGCTCTGCACTAGACTATCTCAAGCAGTTCTGTTTCCTTCTTGAACTGAGTGGCCCAGAACTGGACACAATTCCAGATGCGGTCTCACCAGGGCAGAGCAGAGGTGGAGGAGAACCTCTCCCTACACACTAACCGCAATCTTTATAGTCCACCACAGGATGCCATTTGCCTTCTTGGCCACAAGGGCACATTGCTGGCTCACTAGAACTCCCAGGTCCCTTTATTCTGTGCTGCTCTCCAACAGGACAGTTCCCAGCCTATACTGGTACCTGGGGTTGTTCCTGCCCAGATGCAAGACTCCACACTTGCCCTTGCTGAATTCCATTAAATTTCTCTCTGCCCAACTCTCCAGCCTGTTTAGGTCCTGCTGAATGGCAGCACAGACCTCTGACGTGTCAGTCACTCCTCTCAGCTTTGTGTCATCATCAAACTTGCTGACAGTGCACCCTAATCCCTCTTCCAAGTCATTAATGAATAGATTGAAGGGACTGGTCCCAGTACTGATCCTTGGGGGACCCTACTAAATACAGGCTTCCACTTAGACTCTGTCCCATTAACCAATATTCTCTGGCTTTTATCCTGCAGCCAATTCACAATCCACCTCACTACCCAACTGTCCAGACTACACTGCCTCAGTTTATCTGTGAGGATGCTATGTGAGACTGTGTCAAATATCTTACTTAAGGCAGACCACATCCACTGCTCTGCCATCATCTACCCATCTGGTTATGTCTTCACAAAAGGCTATCAGGTTGGTCAAGCATGACTTTCCATGGTGAAGCTGTGCTGACTGCCCCAGAACTGACTGCAAAATAATGCAAATACAGTGACTCTCTAGAAAGGTGGAGAATACTGTGTGAGAGCAAGGAAAACACGTAACCATTTTCACCAAAGCTGCCATGAAAACCTTTCCATTTGTGTCCCAAAAAAACAATACTTTGGCAGATTTTGGTTGCAGGTTCAGCTGGTCAAGCAGGTACATGGTAATCAGCACAGAGCACAGTCTCCCCACTGTGATCCAAGTCATGGTGCATTCGTGAAAGAAGCAGATGCTATCCAATACAGAGAGGTGACAGTGCTGCAGCAGAGAAAAAGGAAAGTTGAGTTCAACAGAAAGAGGACCGGTATGTGTGATGCATGCTCCAGTGATTGGATTGTTACTTTGAATGCAAGAAAGATGCTTATTAACCCTAAGTTGGAGTCAAGAGCAGAGGGTTGCTGTGATACCAGTAGTCTGACTAACATGCTGGAGTGCAAAATTTGGTCTTGCGGAACAGAGAGATTCAAAACTTATGTTATACACAGCGAGTGAGTGTGAACTAGATTAAACAATATCTGGAAAGTCAGAAGTTCTAGCAGAAAAAAAGACTAGGTGTTATAGGCATGAAAATAATGCCCTAGGTACAGCTGGGTGTTTCAGAAGAATAGCAATCAGAGAGATAATGACACAATTTACTGGGTTCAAAGAAACATCTAGTTGAAAACCCCTGCAGTGAGCAGAGGCATCTTTGACTAGATCAGGTTGTTATGAGAAAAGCTGCTGGAGAAAAGGAGATGGAAACAGAAAAAGAGAAAAATGAACAATCAAGTTATTTAATAACAAGAAAGCTGAACCTAGCCCTTTCCCAAAACTAAGTAGGGATTGATATTGTTACTGCAGCCATACCTTAGACTGGAGGTTTATAGACTATTCCTACACTAGGAGCAATCTTGTAGTAACAGGGAAAGCACTGGTTGGAAGCAATTGGTGCTGAGCTCCCTTTTTCCCCAGTGTGCTTAAGGAGCAGGGAATTAATCTGGATGTAGATATTTCTACCAAATACAAAGGTAAGCATGCCATTTCATACAAAGCCTCATATTGCTGGGTATGGAAGAAATCCTTCTGAATATTCTGTAGTCTTAAAGGACTGTAATATAAACATGGAGGATGTAAAATAAGGAAACCTCCATGCTCGACAGAAAAGCGGAGGATGCTGACACAGGTGAGAAGACTAGACATAGCACAGAATAAAGAGCTCCTAAATCAGACAAACTTACTTCAGCACACTTTAGCTTGCCAAAACTACTAATCTGGTTTAGTATTATGCTGCATACTCCTTATATTTCTTCTACAGATTTCTACACAGGAAATTAAAGTCTGTATGGCTGTAACTTAACTGTAACTGTTAGGCTTCAGTTAAAGTCTTTCTTTAGCAAAAGAGTGCTAAAAAATAACAAATCAATAAACTGCTTGAGACACATGTGGTAAAAGATTGCTTTTAAGGCCAAAAGTTTTTTCCTACTGATGGGAACAGCTTTTCTGCAAACTAAATGTTTTTATATAAATATCAAATGTATTCAAAAAAGGACATTTAAAAAAAGCCACAGTGTATAAAAATGATAAAGAACAGGGAAGGGATGGGCTATCAGAGAAGCTTATATACTAGTAATAGAGAGCAAACAATATTAGGGGAGTATAAAAGAAAAAGGGTAGAGCCAGGAGAAGGGAAAAACAGAGGGGTTGAGAAAAGGTGCTATAGGAGATGGTGTGAGATGAACATCCTCTAATAACACAAAAAGAGAAGAGGAAAATTAAGGAAGAATCAATACTAAAAATATCAGAGAAAAATGGAAAAGAATAAAAAACAGGGGGAAAAAGCTCATCGTAAAGCTGCGCAGCAACAGAAGAATGAATAGATTAAAAGGAAAATTTCTGCAAAGCCTCTCTTTATATAGTGTGTACAGCCTTCCCAGGGTAAGAAGCTCACTGGTGGTACAGTGGTATAGGTGTATCAAGGTCCTACACTGTCACCCAGTGGCAGTCTTGGCCACCATTATTGCTGACCAGCTGGATGGGGCAAGGATCATCATCACAGGGCCCTCTAACTGGGAGTTGTCTGAAGCACACCAGACTGTTAAGCTGCCATTTCATAAAGCAAAATTCATTTGCCAGAAAAGGGGTTAAATTTAATACAGCCAGACAGCTGAGCAGCTGCTTTCATGATTTAAATAAAAACAAGCTGAAATCCTTGCCATCAGCTCAGTGATATATGACTTGTAATGGGATGTTTCCAGCCTTTTCTTCCATATGGTTGCCTATGTTAGGTAACACACACAGCCTACAGTGCAACCAGCTTCTCAGAAAACATCTGGGTCCCATTCCTGCTCTGTTAGCTTCAGTGCTGCCTCCCACAAACACAGATGATTCATAGGACAACATCCCTTCGATTAAGGATCAAGTTAGGATGTTTCATTGATAATTTTATCATGCTACCCAACTGGAGTTGTGGGAAAACAAAACTAATTAAAAAAAAAAGCATTTTTCCACCTATATTTCCATCCTATCTGCAGTTATTAAAGTTAATATTTCAGAAACAGATTCAATGACTGCTTAGGAAAAAAGAAAAATAAAAAATGGAAGACTACCCCATCTTCTGCAAGGAATGCATTTCAAGTCGATTTCATGTTCTCTCACCTACTTTTACACTATTTCCCCTTTTAAAAATGTGTCTGCTGACAGGACAATCATAACATAACACTTATTTCTGGGAACTGAAATCACAACAAATTATTCCTTCTATTGATAGGATATTAGGATCTATCATAACAAAAAATATTTCA
This sequence comes from Upupa epops, assembly GCA_013397515.1. Taxonomy (NCBI): domain Eukaryota; kingdom Metazoa; phylum Chordata; class Aves; order Bucerotiformes; family Upupidae; genus Upupa; species Upupa epops. The sequence goes on along the minus strand of VZRI01008499.1, from coordinate 106,941 downwards.
TATTTAAAAAAATACAATGAACTAAAGAGGAAACGGACTTTCTGTCCCAGAGCTCCAGCCGTGAGAATACAGGCTGGGTGCTAGAAGTTCTGTTTAGAACAGATGAGGTTGGCAAATACCAGCCAGTCATTTCTCTAGTTTTGGTCCCCCCAAGCAGTAGTACAGTAGACTACATAATTATGTGCCTCTGAGAATTAAGGATTTCACTGGTATCTGTTACTCCAGGTTTTGTGGTCATACTTCTGAATGTGAATGACTGACAATGATAGAAGATCTCCATCGGTTCACTGATGAAGGAAGTAGAGCGCCTCCCTTATGAGGAAAGGCTGAGGGAGCTGGGTCTCGAGCTTGGAGAAGAGGAGGCCAAGGGGTAGCCTCATTCATGTCTATAAATATGTGAGGGGTGGGTGTCAGGAGGATGGAGCCAGGCTCTTCTCAAGGTCATCTGGTGCTAGGACAAGCGGCAGTGGGTGTCAGCTGGAATAGAGCAGGTTCCATATAAATATCAGCAAGAACTTCTTCCCAGGGAGGGTAATGGAGTACTGGAACAGGCTGCCCAGGGGGGTTGAGGAGTATCCTTCTCTGGAGATGTTGAAGACGCGCCTGGATGTGTTCCTGTGACACTTGGTCTAGGTGGTCCTGCTGTGGCAGGGGGATTGGACAAGATGATCTGTCGAGGTCCCTTCCAATCCCTATGATTCTATGATTCTATATGCACAGCTGATTGCCCACACCAGTCAGTGGGTTTGTGTCAAAGTCTTTAAATCATCACTTCCAAAACCAGTTTATAAGGTACACGAGTTGCTTTGGTATGATACATTAGTATTTGCTAAAAAAAGCCCAACAACAGCTGAGTTATGGCACTTAACTGTCGGTTTAGTTTTTAAAAGAGTATTTCCCCATACCGCCCCCTCACAATTTTAACGAGTGACAAAAAGTGGGTTAGGGACAGAATTTAATTAGTTCTCTATTATTAAATGTGGACACTATTAATATTATTATCCACTATTATTAATTAAGAGAGCAGCTTGCAAACACACCTCTAGCAGAACTTCATATTCAAGCTTAGTTCTATTATTTCAGTTAAGTGAAAATAGGATAAAGATGACCAATAAAAAATGAAGAACCTGTCAGAACAACCTCTTTCGCACACATGTCCATCTATGTCTGGGACACAACACAAAACCTAAAATTCCAAAATAAGGAGCAGATTCTCATCCACCCTTCACCTCATGTGTAGCATACCATAAAGCATGAACCAACAATATTCTTCGAGGGATTCACTCCTAAGCTGTCCTTCAAGAATGACATAGTATCTCAGGATAGTGCTGGGCCACCAACACGTGTACCCAGACAATCTGCAAGCATCATAGAGACACTGGGTCATGATCCTGCCCATAATGAAAGAGAGACCAACCAGAGTGGATGTAACCAGAGACAGACCTCCATAACCCCAACCTTTCAAGACTTTCTGAATCATGCCAGGACTGGAAGAGCTGGTCCCACAGCTGAACAGAGTCAGTGCTAACAAAGACATGCAACCACCCTATTCCCAGCCTCCAGTTCTGTGATGTGCTCAAAGGATATGCAGAACACATTCTCACCCAATGCACTACGAGGATTTCCTGAAAGAAAAATCGAGGGCTGCCTTCGTTTCATGATGTCTGGTTATATTTTTGTGCAAAGGTCTGCTGGTGCTTTTGTTTTAAGGACAATTAGGAATTGCTGAACAGCTCAATTACTGACCACTTGTGCTATAAAATCTGCCAGCTGACACCATGGGACATTCTGCAGCAATTTAAAAAAAAAATGTGCATGAAAGAACAGACTCAAGGTTTGTTAGAAAGTTGTTGCTTTCACTAGTAATTTACTTAAGTAATTTCTCCCTCACCAAGCCACGACTTTTCTGCCAATTTAAACAAAGTTTTGTTGAATTGTTGGCAAAAAGAGAAGCTCAAATACATCTTACATTCAGCAGCTCAACAAACTGTTATCAAAAGATATTGGCTCGAAAGGATACGTATTACACACAAGTTATTTTCATAATTACGTTGAAGTGCACCAGGACTTGTCATGACTGCTGTAAGGAGCAGAATTCACAACAGTCCCGTCCCTTAGAGGTTTGCAGAAAGGAATTTTACTTTCTAACAGGTCATTTGCTATTAATGACAAACTGTAATTTGAGTAACTTAATATTTTGCTCTATCTGATACTAATTTTTAGCTATTTTTTCATCCACTTCTCAATAAAATACATCAGAGAGAAAAAAAAACAATCCAAAGGTTAATTTGAGTGTACGTTATCAAATTCTGGCACTTCCACAATATTAAACGATGCCGTTGCATTACCTACACTAGGAATTACCTGTGTGGAGCGTCAGCATGTTATTAGCACATAGAGGCATTTTCCTCAGTGAATGTAACCTCCTGTGCATTAAATGTTAGCAAACTCCTGCACGCTTTATCTGAAGAATGGAAGTGGTGGAATTACAAAGCAGAGTGACCATCCATTAGCAGTGCAAGTCCCTGAAAAGCCCAGCTGGCTGGCTGAGAATGTCCCTGGGTAAGCACACATGTTTGTTCCTGTGCTGACAATGCTTAGAACTGTAAATCTCACAAAACGCCACATAAAGAAGATGTCTGGACCAAGGCGAGAAGGTTTGGTTGAGAAGAAAGTAAGATCACAGAAGTAGTAGTGCCTTTTTTTTTTCAGCCTTGAGAAGATTTGTTTGAAAAAGCATAAAGGGAAAAGATGATAAATGTGAAACAGCAGCTGACTGCTGAAAGCCAGAGCTGCTTAGACTAAACCATAGGATACTGAGTACCCAAGACTCAGCTTCCTTTACATCCACCACAGTGACTGAAAACTTTACGGCGAGCCTCATGCTGTATCACCAAACTTCCACTTTAAGAATCTGTGTAAAATAATAGCAACAAAATGCTTAGATCAATGTCTGAATTCAGAGTTAAATACTGTTTAGTACCTAAAAATATTAGTGTGGCATTTTTAGTCCCACCAGTAAAAAGGCAGAAGTATTAGGGACTTTGTTCATCTCCAAATATGAAAAATAATGCCATCACTCAGTTTCACAGAACACTTACGTGAAAATGGGACTGGTTCTAAGGAGGTGATAAGGTTAGGTTTTAGCTTTTGTTTGTCAGGACTGTATAACTCTTTCATTTCATTTTGTCCTCGCCTATTGCATCTTTCTGATGTTATTACTAGGAATCAGCAGTGAAAGAAGCTCAGAAAATACAACTCAGAGTGACACAACTACAAACAATAAAATAGCAATTAGGACTTTGCTAATAACACTTTAACGCTAGAAAATCAAGCCGATGGAACTGTGCCTAGACCGTAAGAGCATGCACTCAGGTCATTCAGAAAGTAGGAAATAACAAGTCTAAAGATCTACTTTCTTTTCCACATAAGGAGGTATCCAAGATACCGTACACCCAAATCTTTCCTCAGTTATCATTCTAAGACTATTTAATTATTATCAAAGCTATATCATGACTTAGCTGGAATGAATAAAACTCTTACGTGGAAGAAAGCTTTTCCATGAAGAAAGATCCGTATTTGAAGGATGCCTGAAAGACTGTTTCACTCCAAGAAGAAAGACAAGCATGCCTTTCTCAGCAATCCACATAATTCTGTAGTTTTGTAAGATTCAGCTCGATCTACATAAACACATGCAAAGCTGTAAGCAGTTGACAGATTTAGAGTGTAGGAAAGTAAGCAGAAAGACTAGCAAACTAGAGAACATTCCCTTTCTCTCTTCTGAAAATTATGAGTTATGGGTTTTTGGGTTGTTTTTTTTGGAGGGCAAATTGCTATTTAGGGTGATTTTTCTTCTAACTAAGGGTGTTCTTACAGTGCATGTAGGTATTTTTTACCAATTTAGAATTTCATAAAGAGACAAAAGTCACTACTAATCGTTGGACTTCCCATTCAGCACTGAAAAGTAATTCCTGAAGTATCCAGGGCCCAAGTGACTTCACTCTCTTATAGAAGTTATAAAGTTAAAAAATTCAAGGCAAGCTGAACAGCTTTTTTTTACTATGACTATACTTCCATTAACAGTGTGGAGGCCTTGAAGATGACTTTGAGTAATTTAACAACTTCAAGAAAATTGGTTTTACTTATGTTTTGTTTGTGTTCATGAAGTACCGAGGTTTTGAAGGTCCCCTGATAATGTAGGCCACGGCTACTGAATCTGTTGAATACTGAGCATCATAGGCTCACAGAATCCTCATGGCTGGAAAGGACCTCCTGGATCACCAAGTCCAACCCTCAACCCAACATCTCCCCAGTCCCTAGACCATGGCCTCAAGTGCTCTATCTACTTGCCTTTTAAATTCCTCCAGGGATTGTGACCCCTCCACCTCTCAGGCAGCCTGTTCCAGTGCCCAACCACTCTCAGTAAAGAGCTTCTTTCTAATATCCAATCTAAACCTCCCCTGATGCAATTTAAGCCCATTTCTCCTCGTCCTATTATTAGGAATTTGGGAAAAAGATCAGCACCAGCCTCTCTACAACCTCCTTTTAATTAGTTGTAGAGAGCAATAAGGTCTCGTCTCAGCCTCCTCTTCTCTAGACTAA
>VZRI01008499.1:81207-101981 GCA_013397515.1 Upupa epops | reverse complement strand
CATGACCCAGCACTTGACCTTGTTAAACCTCATCCCATTCTCCTCCGCCCTTCACTCCAGCCTGTCCAAATCCTTCTGCAGTGCCTCCCCACCCTCAAGCACATCAACACTGCTGCCTAATTTTGTGTCATCTGCAAATTTACTGGTGCATTTGATCCACTCCACCAAGTCATTAATAAAGATGTGAAGTAAGACTGGTCCTGAAATGGAGCCCGAGGGACACCACTTGCAACCAGTTGCCAACTGGATTTAACTTCATTCACCACAACTCTCTGGGCTCGGACATCCAGCCAGTTTTTAAGTCAGCAAACAGTCCACTTGTCTGAGCTGTGAGCAGCCAGCTTCTCCAGTAGAACGCTTATTGCTTGGGGAACAGTGTCCAATGCCTTCCTGAAGTCCAGGCATACAATGTCCACTGCTTTTCCCTCATCCACTAGGCAGGCCACCTGATCATAGAAGGAGATTGGGTTGGTTACAGGACTTGCCTTTCATGAGCCCATGTTGGCTGGGCCTGATTTTCCTGTTACTCCATAATCTTCCCTGGTACTGAGGTCAGGCTGACAGTCCTGTAGATCCGCAGAACCTCCATCCTGCCCTTCTTGCAGATGGGTGTCACATTTCATCATGAAAGCCTAATTATAAATAGGATGTTTGTTTTCTACATCTTCTTTTTCTGTCTACAGATAGTTTCTACCAAGAGTCATTCAGTTAATGATACTGTAACCAAAACCCAGCATAACTTTTCCTTAAGAAGGCTGAGCATAATGATGACTCTTATTTCAAGGAAAATAACAAAGTTTAAAAACATTATCATAGAAATAGTATTTGATACTAACATTGATTGCTATTGCTAAACGATCCACCTAGCATCTAACTAAATGACACATAGAAAGTGAATGTGTCCCGAAGCCCAGGAATTAGCAACACAGCAGGGCGGGAGGCTGGGATGGTTATGGGAGGGGAAAAAAGCCTGGAGCGTAGGAGATAATGCATGTCCAGGGAGATGTGCAACAGGATCTCCAAGGTATTGCAAGGGCTAGTAAAAGCTTAGACAACAGGAAGGTCAGAAGGTAACAGCAGGCAAATAGGTGTGATTTGAGTGATCCGGATTTTAACTCTGTCTAGTTTAGGGAGCTTTGTTAAATCAACTTACAAGTTAGGAACATAGTGCTGCCAGAAATACAGTGCTTCAGTAGTAAGAATTGAACTTTTAGAATAAATAAAGCCATTGGACTAAACATTTCTCTGGCACCTTAGAGAATCTGGAAAATTGCAAGCTCTGGGCATAAACAAACAAATAAAACAATCTTGTAATGATTTTATTTTTTTAGGTGATAGAGGTCTAATCTTTACAATCAATAATGGAAATTGGGAGCCAAGCACCTGAACCCAAATACACTTTCAGATACTGTGCCTGAGATCTCCAGGCTTCATAAAGAACATGCAGAAGCTTACAAAGTATGTTGTAAATACAGGCAAATGGATTAGTGCTCCTCCCAAGGTGCTCAACAGGAGGCATAGCCCTGCCTCTCAAAGATGAAAGAGAAAGGAAACTCTTTCCTACCCTTCAGTGTTTCAATTCTGAACTCTTCCTTGCATCTGAGTGGCTAAAAGTATTATTTTTCATCTTGAAGTGAAAATAGGAGGAGATTCTTGTACCTTCTCTATGTTCAGTATGCCCACTGAACCACAGGGACAAGAAGTATAGCTTGGTAGCTCAATCGCTCTGTTTAGCCCTCAGAAATCAATTTCTTCACAGATGATTGAAGATTTTGACACAACAAGTAACTTGAATGAAAAGAGCTTAAGTGCTTGAGAAGCAGATATCTTTCACATACACTAGAGAAAACTGTCCAGAAAAACCCCTCACCAAAATTGTTATGCTTGACTAAGCATAAGTACCTACTGAAAATAAACTTGGAAAAAAATAACATCTTATGGAAAGAAAGGATTCCGATCAACTCTTTCTGATTGAGTGTTACAAACGATTCAAAACCTTTGTTTTGAAAAGTCTGAGACTGAATGAAAAATGACTGTTTAAGATTAGACAGTACTACTTTCTGTAGCCCTGGCACAATTACAAGTGTGCAGCGTATCTTAGTTTTGAACACAAAATATATTGGAGGAGGCTATCTTTATTTTGCATTAAATCCACAAATACTAGAAATAAAATATGTATGACTACAACAAGGTGGAATTTGGCTCAGAATTTAAAAAATAAACTCTCTCCATAAGACACGGTAAAATAAGACACGTATTTAAATGAGTTGAAGATGTTTTCAGTCTACTCTATTTTTCTCCAGAATAGTTTTTTTTTCTCTGAAGCAGCGTAAGACAGAATTACATTGAAATAAGTTTAATATGTTATTCAGTCCGGTTTTTTTCCTTTAAAAAAATACAATCTCTTAGTGAAGACAATGATCATGTTTGACAAAGTCCCATCCACAGGACTAATGAAAATATCATTCCTACATAACCTATCCAAAGAGAGAAAAAACTGCACATTCTACCATGACCAAATCACCTTTAAAAACAAAGCTAAAAGGAGCAAGCAACATTATAGCTTCACAACTTTTGCTGACCCTAATTAACTGCCAAATCAAATACAACTCACGCTTTTTTGATCTGCCGTTTTCAGCTGTAGAACACTGACTCTGCAGAGTGCTACCTCTGCTATTTAAAAAACACAAAGAAAAACTCTCATGAACACCCTGTTCCACAATCTCTCACACACAGTAGTTTCTTTCTTGGTAGCTAACCATGACTGCCTAGAATGAAAAATTAATTATCATTCCCTGTCTCCTGACCCATTGCAAGATTGAAAACGACACAAACCAAAACACACAATGACTTTGTCCATTATTCTCCGTTTGCTAGCAAGGTGCACTTGTTACACAGCAACTGCACCTTCTGATGCACAACACAAACTGAGGTAACCCAAATCTACACAAGTCCTCCAGATCTTTTACATAACAGTAACACTATTTCTAATATTTCTTTCTCATAAAACGTCTGAATTGGAAAAAAAAGTTGCTTCTACAATGCAGGAGAGAAAGCGCGAGGGAGCAATGACTACAGAAAGATGCTCAGGAGTGTCTTAAGGTTCAGAAAAAGAAATACTTCATGAGTCCTTCAGAGCCAGCAGAGAAGTCAGGAAATCATGAAGGACCAGTACAGTTTTAGTTAATTTAGCCTAAATCATACAGAAGCATTTTACAATGGACAAGCCTTGTCCCTACATGGTTCCTACATATAGATTCAGTGAGGGGACCTCCAGGACCACATAACAACTGAACATGTATTTTTCATCAGAGGGATGAAGTCAAGCTGGAGACAAGCTATAAGAGATTATGGTGATATCATGCTTCCCTAAACAGCGTAGACAAGGGTTTTACCAATGTCATGCTAATTAAGACATTTCAGTGTCCCATCAATGCTGTTTGACATGATGGCACTGTAACTCAGTGACTGGTGACAACCCTGGTGACTGCGACAACTGTTGATACAAAATGAGCATGTACAGATATCGAGCCTTACACGGGAGTCTATGCTTGAATGTACTACAGTACAGAAATTCTTGACACAGAAGAATTGAAAGGATATTTTGGTGGAAAGAATAATTTTGAGAAAGAATATGCTTGTCTCACCTTCAGACTAAAGCAGGATTTGTAGGCATGTTTACAAACTTGAATGAACAATGACATTCAAAGGATTACATTAAAAATGCACTATTCCTGAAGAGGTACGGAACCTTCTGCTGCACTGCCACAACTCCAGTCATTTGAAATAGTTTGATAGACTGAATGATACATTAGAAAGAAACATGGATTTATTTCATGCTCCTGCAGTGCTGAAATGGAGAATGGTTTTGTTAAGTAGGTGATTTTTCTACTTTAAAAGCCCAGTTTCATACCAAAAAAAGACCCATTTATGAACTCAGCCATACAGTCACAGACTCATTTCCTGTCTTTATATTTCCAGTTTGCTTTCAAAGTTATTCCCCTCTGCAATTTGCCTTTTAAAGGAATAAACTGCTATTGAAATTGTGGGGGTAGGAAAAAAAAATCACATTTCCTCCAATGCACTTGTGAATGTCATTATATGTGAAAAGTAGTTTTTAGCTGCACAAGCTAATATTGCTTAGAGGAAGTCAAGTGGAGGGGCAGCTAGAGGTGAAAGGCTAGTCTATACTTTCTATGACCTGTCAAGTTGAAGCACAAATGTGTGATGCAGGGCACTCACAACAGGGTGAAGCTAAAACCGTGGGGAAGTTCTGCTAGTGTCAAGGGAAAAGCCTTGGAGAATTAGCTGAAGACATTTGCAACAGATTGCCAAAGTCATTTGAGCCCCATCTATTCCTTGATGTGTTGCAAAGTGGATCAAGAGTTCCCTCCGCCCTCTAATTTCCTTTTTCTTTTCCTGAAAACAAGCATTGATAGGGGTATGAGGGAAGACGAACAAACTTTGTGGTTTCTTTTGAGGGTAGAAAAGTGTATCCAGACATAAAGGGAGAAAGAGAAAAAAAAAAAGGAGAAAACACTCCAAAATAAGGACTGTGTGACTGGGAATGCAGAACTGCAAAGGAAACAAAAGGCTGTGTTCTGCCCCAAACTAAAAAATACCTTTTTTGTAGAAGTACCTCAAATACATAATTATCAACATCATTTGTCAATGTATTTCACTGGTATGAAATCCACTGCTAAAGTAGCAGGCATCAATTTATAGCAGAAAGTAAAGCAATAGCTTCCTCATTTTTCACTCTGTCACGGTTTTCACTGAAAGAACTATGTGCCATTAGCAACATTGCCTGTCATTCCATTTCATTTGCAATAACAGAATTAGGGGACATAGCATATGTACACATATTTAATTGTGTGCTGTAGAGTGAACCTTTTTATTTTCTATGTATTCTAATTACTATCACAAATGTTTCAAGACCAATTTACAAATTTTCCATTTATTTCCCCGTTTTGGTTTTTGTCTGTATGAGAAGGTTCCCTAAAACCTTGATAACTAATTACAAAGTTAAATCTTGCAGATTTAACAACACACAGTTGGAGAATAAATGCTGTGTCTCCACTATATCATTATCTCTCCACAGATAGCTCTACTTGAAGAAAAAAAACAACCCAGCTTCTGCTACGGGTGAGGTGTCTGTGTGAACACACTGCTGTTCTATGGCTTTCAAATCTATTTCTGAAATGGATTTCTGAAAAAAAAATAAATCTATATTAGGAACTCTGGTCTGCAAATTGCAGGTTTGAAAACTGCAATACCTCGATGAATTAAATGTTATTTGCAGAGCAAATAAGAAATCTCTTTTTACACCATGGGTTTTCACAATGCATCTTACTTAATAGTTTCAGCAGAGCTACTTATATTGTGACAAACTTAATCCACAGCCTCTGATTCCGTAAATTACGTTTGTGGAATAATTGGACCATTCCTGCTTTGATTGATTGTAACTCTGTTATGAATGCCCAGGCGTACATCTGCATATCATATGAAACCGTTTTCCATTCAGAATCAATGCTCAGCTGCTCAGAAAACTGATGGGGTAAAACAAAGGCTACTGCTTGTATGCGGCAGCATTTTCATTAATAAAACAAATCTGAGCTTTTTTCAAGATTGAACACCCCTAAGATACGGGAATGTCCATAGTTAAACTGGCTCAACTACTTGCTTGTTGACATGTTCCCAGAGTAGTGGAGTCGGCCTGCAGGAACTGCTCATAATGCATTTAGTGATGTGCAAAAGATGCTAAACAAAATTAGTATCAGACTCCAGACGCAAAGAAAAAGAACGTAGGAGCCCTACACTCACAAGAAAATAAAAGGAGTGTTTAAAAATATTGAAAATAGGGCCAAAAGTGTCAGGTAATAGAGCTGCAACATGCTTTCACAGATCTCTGACTACCAGAGTCCTGGCCTAGTTCCCAGCTTCAGAAGTTGGATCAAACTAATCTTCATTTTCCCAAAGCTGATGGAAGCTCTAAAAATGTAAATCTGAGCTACAGCATAAATGTGGAAGAATTTTTTTTGCCTTATACAATTTTTCAAAGCACGTAAATTTGAAAAGTAGACACTGGGACTCTGCGAGATTTGGACTACTGCAACAGCCAAAATGAGTTACCAAAATTAATGGAAATAGGGCAGCAAGCTTTTTCAGGATTATAATGTGAAGCAAGTGTTAGGCAGAGTGGTGACAAGTCTGCTGCTCCTCTACATATCTGTATTTCATTTTCCTGTTCTCAAAAGTCACACAGAGTTGTGCCATTGACAGAAATCAACAAATTCTTATATTTAGATTTTCACTAAACAGAACAATTTGTCACTTTAGTCTAACACTAATTATCACTTAACGAATCTTCATAGCCAATTTTAGTCTATAAAATAAATCAGGTATTAAAAATTACCAGGAAGGATTGATTTTGAAGGCTTTAACGTGAAATACTGTGCATTGCTTTGCAAGTTTGACTCCATTGCAACTTTCTGGGTGAAGTTAGAGAAATACCAAGAAATAAAGGAACTCAGACATTTTGTCAAGAGGAAATCTGTACAGGGAAAGGCTGTGGTGACATGAATTTCGTAGTTAATTCATAGAACATACATCTTATACAGTTTGATACATTTGCAACAGGTTTTGTAAAAACAGAAATACTTAGCTTAAATGATAAAATCCATTAGTTATAACGGAATGGGTAAACTTAGTAAGACAACTTTGGCAAGTAGTGGTCAATGGGACAGAGTCTAGTTGGAAGCCTGTATTTAGTGGAGTCTCCCAGGGGTCAGTACTGGGCCCAGTCCTATTCAATCCCTTCATTAATGATTTACCTGTGGGATTAGGGTGCACTGTCAGCAAGTTTGCTGATGACACCAAGCTGGGTGGTGGTGCCGACACCCCAGCAGACTGTGCTGCCATTCAGAGACCTGGACAGGCTGGAGAGCTGGGCAGAGAGAAACTGAATGAGGTACAACAAGGGTCAGTGTAGAGTCTGGCATCTGGGCGAGAAGAAACCCAGGGGCAAGTATAGCTTGGGGACTGACCTGTTGGAGAGCAGTGTAGGAGAAAGGGACTTGAGGGTCCTAGTGGACAGCAGGATGACTGTGAGCCAGCAATATGCTCTTGTGGCCAAGAGGGCCAGCAGCATCCTGGGGGGGATCAGAAGGGCGGTGGCTANGACACAGAGCTGCTGGAGGTTGTCCAGCATAGAGCAATGAAGATGATGAAGGAAGTAAGGCACCTCCTTTATGAGGAAAGGCTGAGGGAGAGGAGAAGAGGAGGCTGAGGGGTGAACTCATTAATGTCCATAAATATGTGAGGGGTGGGTGTCAGGAGGATGAAGCCAGGCTTGATAGGACAAGGGTCAGTGGGTGCAAGCTGGAACAGAGGAGGTTCCATATCAATATTAGAAGAAACTTCTACCCAGTGAGGGTACTGGAGCATTGGAACAGGCTTCCCAGGGGGGTTGTGGAGTCTCTCTCTCTGGAGACATTCAGACCCGCCTGGATGTGTTCCTGTGCGACTTGGTCTAGGTGATCCTGCAGTGGCTGGGAGATTGGACTGGATGATCTTTCGAGGTACCTTCTGATCCCTAATGATTCTGATTCTGTGATACTTCATTTGGTGGTTTGAAGCAAGAAAGCAGTTTCAAGAATGTGTCCATGCAAATACTGCAAAATACTGTTTGCCCGGTACTATCCACAGGAATAGCTACTGAAAGCCCGAGCCTATTCCAACGTCTTATCAATGATAGTTACAGCTACAGCATCTTTTGTAAAATGAGTTTGGATCTTTGCTTGGTTGACCATTTCCTCCTCTGTCCTACCTACTCATTAAGTTCTGTCCTGTCCCTGCACTGAGGAAGTGACTGTTCCAGGATGATGGGATGGTGAAACTTAACAGGCATCTAGGTATTACTGTAACACACATAATAATAGAATGATCAAGGCAGGGAAGGATCTTCAATGATATAGGGTGGTGCTGTTAAGAGAGTACAGTGACTTAACCTGATTATTCTTGTCGTATGAGTCAGTAATACATATACCTGTACCCATCTGAAGTGGGTGTTTTCCCAGAAGTAATGCCAGCCTCCCATGATCACAGGTTTTCTTATTTTCCTTTTGTTTACTTCGAGAATTTCAAGTTAAGAAATGAATACTGAGTCATTCAAAACCTAAACCAAAACTCTCATTTGACCAGAAACATTGCTCCTCAGCCCCTGACTGTAAGAAGGGACAAACTAACATGGAAAGAGAACATACGAAAATGTAACGTAACAAACTCCGATGAATGTTGATAAAGGGTACAAAAACTAAACTCTGTTCTCAGTTGACAAAATTACTGATTGTTTTTCCCAGTACCTAGAGAGGTGCTACACTGCACAAAGGATGCACTTATCACGGTGCTTTACTTGAAGTGAGTATACTCACAGCAAACTTCCTGGTCATCCCTCATGCAGCTCTGGAGAATTAGAAGTGGCTCCCTTCAGGTGAAACAGAACTGGCTGATGCCCTCTGGCAGCACTCCCAAATGCTCTCAAGCTCCCACTGGAGTCTGCAGACCAGGCTACAACCATGCCAAAACACAACATGCATGGCATAGACTAAGATCCTCAGTGCCAACCAGTTTGGTCTAGAGATCAGTTCCTATTGAGCTGCACTGTTTTCTACTGCAGAGAGACCTACATTTCACAGATACTTGAGACAGAACCTTATTGTACTGATGCCTCATAAAAGAAATAGGAAGTGCTGCTTTCTGAAGAAAGTGAGCATAATGGCGAGGAAAGCCAACAAATCAAATGTTTGTGAAAAAGTGGACGAAAGCATAGGAAATGTTGAAACTCCTCCATAAAGGCTAGTTGGGCTTTTGGCTGTTTGTTGGAACATTTTTTTTCCTACTACTGGTTTCCCATTCCAGTTTCTGGGTACAAAAAGGGTAAGCATGGAGCAAAAAGGATAGTGAATGATAGATCTACTAGGAAATACTTATTACATAAAACTATCTAAACCTGGGATGCCGCTGACACACACTGGTAAAAAGATTCAGTCATGAAAGGGGAGATTGCTAACAGAACTACTTCTGTGTTACTTCATTCAGCCATGAAAGGAATACTCAGGGGTGAAAGCATAATTAATACCCTATTTCCTTTACAATCAATAAAATGCAAAAATAAGACACACTAGTAGGATTGCCTGTCTACAGTTGAAACAAATGGCAGAAGAGCATATTTTTAAATAAATGATCATGAAAGCTGCAAACATTTTTGACCATAATAATTCCATTGAAATCCTACCATCTGACACAAACTTTTCAAGAAATGAACAAAAATAAGATTTATATTAAGCAGTTATATTAGGAAGTTTGCAGTCACATGCAATAGACAAACTTCACGTCTCTATGAAAACCCATAAAAAATACTTTGAGCATTTAATAAATATTTGTCGAAAATCTGGAGACCTATTAAAATATCACTTTAAAAATATGGAAATAACTTTTTATGTACATCACCCATGCATTTAATACGCTGTGCTGTTACTTTGCTGTTTAAATAATTAAAACAGCTACTTGGATAAGTTATGGGTGATTCATGCCTTGTTGTTTTGGAAGTGTACGTGAAAAATGATGGTACACCATGCAATAGGAATTCTGAACAAGGAGCGGTGAACATCTGTGCTGTTTCCTCTCTGAGAAAAAGTTCCTATCCCACCCAGGGAGAGGTAAATGACCCTGATAAAGAATGTAAGTGATCTTGTTTGACCTGTGATGCAAGACAAGTGCTGACCTCTGCTGCCTAACTGCATATTTTTTTGTTGTAAGAGTGAGCAAGTGTGCACTACTGAAAAGGCATGCGAAGAGTATGAATGATGCTGAGAGTCTGGAGAATGAAATATTGATTGTGGAAGTGAAAGCGTGTTTGTTCAGACAGATCTGAAAAACTACATGAAGGAGGGAAAGGAAGAGACACAAGAAGAAAATTAAAATAAACATACAGATAACAACGTTATTTCTTTCCTACAAACAAATGAAAGAATATGCCACTTCCTAGTCAATCTTCAGACCAATATTGCTCTTAAAAACTTACTGGAACTGCTACTTTATGTTAAAGCAACAAATAACTCAAGTAGTTACCCATATAATTATTAAAGTACTAAAATGGTAGTCAAACTTTCTTTAGCGATGTTGTTCACCAGCATTTGGTAGTAATTATAAAACTTTTCAAATTATAAATTAAGTGCTTCTAACTCAACACGTGGAGAGTATGATTAATCACCAATCCCACCACTCTCTGTCTTTAAAAAAAAGCACACTTATTTTTCAATAGCTGGATGAAAAATATTTTGAATATTGGTATAAATACAACACACTGTTCCTGGCAAACAAGCACAGGAGAGATTTTAATTGTCAGCCTTGCCATCTGGCAGCATGAAAGTAAAACACATACAGACAATGTCTGCTATCTACCGTAGAGCAAACAGGATACTTCGGTTCCAGTCCTTATAAATATGTTGTCTGTGTAGGTATTTTATTAAATATGATTAACTTAACAGCTGAAAAGCTGAAGTTAAATTTAATCCATGCAACCTCAAAGCACAAGTCAATGCACTTCTTCTCACACTGAAGAAAGATCATGTATTATTGAAACTCTGCAAAGTAGAGAATTCATAGACACAACTCACAGCAGCTGAAAATTGGGCCACCAATGTTAAAAGAAGCTAATAGAAACATTAGAGACTGCAACAAAAAAGCTAAACAAATTGCAGCTTGCTTTTTCTTGTTTGGTGGTTGTTTTTGTTTTCTGGAACACTGATTTAATCCTGAAACACGAAGACAAGACTACTATTGAGAAGCACAGAAGAATAACGCTGCCAGGACTGATGAACAAACTTCAGGAATATGTGAAACAATTGGACAAAGAGAGTCTAATCTGTCAGCAGTCAATATGCAGTACATTTTTAGCAGCAGCAAGAATATGTTTGGTGGAACTGAATGACTCAAAAGACAGGAAATCTAACATTGAATTTTATGCCTCTGGTTCACAGGTTCAAATGCAATCCCAAATCAAATACAGAATCCACAGTGCAATCTCTAAACCTTAGGCCACTGCTCAGAAATTGTAACCCAGACACAACACACTCTATACAGATGTTTCAGACACCTTATAAACATACTGGGAAAAGAAAAAATATTCAAAATGAGGGCTAGGAAGATGTCCATGGTTTATCCCAAGACAAAATTAACCAATTAATGTAGTTCATGTGCTAACAGGCTGAAACAAAAAAACTTAACAAGAAGGGATCAAAGGCCACTTAGAAATTGCAGGCAAATCTGACTTGATTTGAGGAAAAAAAAAAACCAAGACAAAGTTAACTCATCCCACATAAAAAGCCCCAATGCAAAGACATACAAAGAGCGATCACATGTTCCTATGTAACTGGGCCAAAATCCTATCTCCAGCCTCTCAAAGGCAAGAGAATTCCATCAGTTCTTCTTGTCTAAGCATGGAGTCCTTCCATCCATGCACTTGCCCACCAGCATCAGTGGGTGTTTTAAAGTCCAGTCCTCTGTTCTTCCAGTCTTCCACTTTCAGCCAATTGTTACAGCCGCAAATGAGGGAGAAATTCTCTCCACTTCAGCAAACAGTGGAACTCAGACAAAACCTTCCTTTCAGTGATCTTTGAAGTATCATTCTCCCTCTCCATTCACCACGTTCCAAGGGCAAGATGGCTGCTGTGCCCAGTGCAACGAACGTGCATCTTTTCTGATGAAAGTGAAGTGAAAGAAGAGCTGGAAACCCAAACCTGGAAGCTTGAAAGCAGTCATACCAGTTTGCAGAACCAGAAATACTTCACAAGTTGCTATAGCAACTTCCCAATGTCTCAGGCCAAAAAACACATCAAATTCAAACTATGACAGACACCAAGACCTGCAGCCGGCAAGCAAAGCAAAGTACTTTTCTCCCTAGAAATTAAGCACTTCAATTTATAGTGCAACTGAACAATTCTGGGCGTAACAGATGATCTCTAGCATGAGTCTATCTTCAGGTAGGTATTCAAATCTGTCTCCTAATGTGTGGCACCCAACAGATTAGCATCTCCAAGAGCCGAGTGAGCAGCATGCTTTCTAAAATGTGCTCCTAGAAGCAGATGGTGTTGATTGTACCCAGCTTTTACAGTGCCACCTTCCAGAAAGTTAATCCATTATAAACTCAGAAAGATTTCTTCATTTTTTTCATTAGTCCAAGGGATCTCACGCCCACATCTATTCCTCCGCGTGCTCCAACTGCCATACTAAAACCTGCACTGACAAAGAGAAACCACTGTTTTGATCCTCTACACTGGAACAAAATAAAAGACTTAAGAAGTGAAAGAAGATGTCTAGCAGAAAAGGTAAACGTGACTGTACAGCCCACTGACCTGAGAAATCTCAATTCCAGAATGTGCTTGCGTTGCTTTTTACACAAATCTGCATTAATAGAACATTGATCAGAAAAAATAAAGCCTGCTGATTCACGTACTGTTCTGGAAGCAGGAAGATGTACAGTCATCTCTTCAGAAAAATAGTTTCATCTGGCTCTTCTGCTTCCTGACCAACTTCCGTCTTTTCTAGTCTAGTATATTTCAAGGGAGAGAGGGTGCACTACCTACAGTGTGAGCACTACTGTGAGTTACTGTAAGTAACTGCTGCTATATCTTGAAGGGACATTGAACCTGTCATTCTGTGAGGGTACTCTCTAAACCTGAGGTCCCCATGGTCCCCACCAGACTTAGGCATGGTGATGATGCAGCAAGTAAAGCAGCTGAACTCTAGGTGCTTCCCGTGTAAGGAAGAATTTTTTCAATGACAGTTTCGGATGCAGTTTCTTCAGTCTCTCTTGAGGCTCTAAAATCTGTAGCAACTGTCTAGTCTAGTCATCAATTGCCAGTGTCTGAAGTTGCTGCAAACTGACATAACTGACAATTCATGAAGTGATCAGAATTGTATTTGCAAGAAATCTCCGTCAGCTGGCATTTCTTCCTACTGAACAGGTTCTAAGCAGTGAACAGAGCAAGAAAAAGTTCATCTGGCCAAAAATAAAGAACACTCTAAGGCCTAACAACTTGCATAAGCGACATCTATTTCAACATCATCATCATCCAGGAGCTGGTCCAACTATACATACGCAGTAAATGGAAGGTGTGTAAATACCTATATTGCATTTGATTGATTTCCTTACAGCTTTGCTGATTGAATTAAGCACTGCTGTGGTGGTTATGCTGTATTATAATATAGAGATATAATAAATCAATACCACCTGTTACACACCAGCAATTCTACTCAGTAGATTGGTTTCAGAAAAAAAAATTCAAGGCAAGAATTACAGATTTAGTTCTCAGATTTTGCAGGTGACAATAATTGAGGGACTAAAATTTCATGAGCAATTACAAATAGGCTTTACTAGATTTAAATGGATGGTTGCTGTGTGAGCACATTTAAATTCTCAGATGACCAACTGACATTAGTTGTCCTCTCAATTTATATCCTACTTTTTTTTCAACACTCCCCAAAACACGAAACAAGCACAAGATCACAGGAATACATTTTCAGAACTTACCATTCTGTCAAATTTTCCCACTTTTTGAAGTCTCAGACATTAGAAACTGAATTGAAACTGCATAACCCCCCTGCTGCCTCTAATAGGTGTCAATTTTTTTCTAATAAACACTGAAAGAAATGCCAAGATATTTATGTTTCAATCTTATTTCCTATGAGTTTCATCTTATAGGAATCATAGCTTGTGAATATCTCCCCTTTTCTGAACCCTGGATACTCATATTAACCATATCCTGTTACTTTTCCAGCAAAATCCTGCTAATGAATTTCTCCCTCTAGTCAGTCTTAAAATGTTTAAAGAAATTTAATACTGCCTGATAGTTCTACATGCTCTCTCAGGAAGTTATGCCACTTTTTCCAACAAATACGTATTTTCTACCTTATTCTTTCAGAAGAAGCAGTGGACTGACTCTTAAAATTAATCACAGTGTCCTTACTTTACACAAGAGTGCATTGCTAACAGCAACACAAGGGACTTGAGTTTCTTCTGATTTTATCTATTTCATAATCATTCAAACTTCAAAATGAAGCAATATGTCTTTTTACAACATATTTTATAGAGCATTCATTCTTCCACCCAACAGACTTGCACAGACACCTCAGCCTGATCTCCAATAATTGCACTCTAAACTCGTGACATGTCCTGAGGTAGAATCCATTAAATTGTAGGGGCTCTGACATTTTTGAGCATTCTCCTTACGCTACACTGACAAATGGAGGGGTTTTGTTTTTCATTGGTTAGGATGGAGTCAGGTTTTAGTTATTTGAAAGAAGGGTAACTTCATTCACGGATCAAAAAAGACCTCTTGGGGCGTCCAAAGTCTTAATTATTTTAGAGCTACAAGGCATGATTTGGTAGAGATTTGGGTAATGGGAAACATATTCTTCTGGGATCACTTCACTTTGGGGAGCTTTCCAGCTGTGAAACAGGCTTTCAAACTTAAAAGCTCTCCAAAGCTCTACCTGGCCCCAGGCCCAAATTTCCCTGTAACAAAAGCCGACTCGTAGAGGAACCAGTAGAGTACATGCAACCAAAAAAACTGCGACGTTAAAGAATTGGTAAGATTTATGATAACACTCAAGTTGTTAAAGTGTTTTTGAAGGGTCAGCTTTTCACATTTAGAATCAGAAGAATGTTCTTGTCGATATGATCACCTAATTCTGTATGAAAAAAACATAGACACAAGGCACACAAGGAGTTGACAGATGACAGTATTATTAAAATGAAGTCAAGGTTATATTTGTTGTCATTCAGAATGATAAACACCAGGGAATTTTTTACTTCAGAACTGATTTTCTGGAAAACTGTAATTAATAATCAAGC
Organism: Upupa epops; assembly: GCA_013397515.1. NCBI lineage: Eukaryota > Metazoa > Chordata > Aves > Bucerotiformes > Upupidae > Upupa > Upupa epops. Next base: position 87,064 of record VZRI01008499.1, on the reverse strand, counting down.
TATTGCTACATAATGGAAACACAAATAAATAATAAACCCAGAGATTTCACTGGATGCCTAACATTCCTTGGCAACTTTCAAACAAAATGTGCCATTTTCAAGGCATACTGATCAACAAAATGTATGGAAGACAGGCTAATGTCAAGCCCATTACTAGTAATTTTGCGTTCTATGTTCATGCAACGGTAGATAAGAGCTGTCACATGCAGTTTGGGATCTGAATATGGTGTGATTTCCATTCAGAATTACAGGACCACAGAATCATTGGAGATGATCTAGCCAAACACCTCCCCCTCCTAAGCAGAACTGTACAGAGAACACTGCCCAAGGCTGCATGCAGGCAGGTTTTGAATGTCTCCAGAGAAGGAAACTTTGCAACCTCTCTGGGTAGCCTGTTCCAGTCCTTGATCACAAGCACAGTAAAGAAGATTTTCCTCCTATCTAATGAAACCTTCTTTGTTCCAGTTTGTGCCCACTGCTCCCATATCCTGCCATTGGGCACAACTAAAAACAGTCTGGTGGCATCATCCTTACACTCAGACATTTACAGAGATTGATATGGTCTCCTCTCAGTCTGCTCCTCTCCAGGCTAAATAGTCACAGCTCTCTCAACCTTTCCTTGTAAGAAAGATGTTCCAGACTCTAGTTATCTTTGCTGTCCTCCACTGTGCTCTCTCCAGTAGTTCCCTGCCTTTCTTGCATAATTGTGCTTGTCAAGTGTCAGGACTGAGCCAATACCCAAAACTGAAGGCATCAGGGTGAGTGCCTCTGTATTTATCTAGTGCCTCTGTATTTATCTATCTTATCTATTTATTGTTTATCTACAACAGAGACGTACAACACATATTTGTCATAAAAGCAAAATCTGAAAAAAATTCTAAATAAAACATTACAACTAGGATTATATTTATTTTTAAACAAATAGACCTTTACACACTGGGAATGATGGAATTTGGAATTTCTTTTCAGAAGGGAGAAAGGTTGATAACTAGCTGGAGAGTCTGATAAACATGGGACAGAACTTGGAAAAATAAACTAAAATAAACTCCAGCACTACACAATGCATATGAAGACTGAATGAAACAGACCATGCTGGACAAACGAGGTATGCAAAATAATACACAAATATTTGTATATTTTGAATGAATTCACCTGCCCCACTGGTTCATTTGTGCACTTTCCGTTGCTTAACACTATTAAGAAGTGAGAATAAGTCTGTTTAGCTCAATATCTGTTTGATAACAGTGGCCAAAGCTAATGCCCAGAGTATAAGCTCAGGCCAAGCGTGAGGAAAAATCCTTCCAGAACACCCTCTCAGCCTCCTGAGATTTTCAATTCACAAACTAAAGGAAAATGTTTGTCTGAAAAATGATTAGGCACAATGCCTGCTGTTACAGACCATGGCTCTTATTCAATGTATCAGCTAAACAGTCTGGACTCTAAAAATTGACTTTATTCTGCATAAAATAATGTTCATGGAACTGTGATTTCAGTGGCTGCAACTGCACTGCCCCAAGCATGAAATTTCTGTGCTGCATACACTAACCCCTAGGGCATTCTTTATTTTCTTACCTACAGCCACCTGAAAGCATCACTGCCTGCATCATTGGTAGGTCTGACAAGGAGCATCAGAGCTGCACAGGCAGCACAAGATAAAGTGCCTGGGAGTGTCCACACCAACAATCACAAGTAACTCTGAAGCTGCTCTTCACACTGGATGGCTTATTGCATCTTTAATTACAACAACTGAAAAAGCATTATGAAATTATTAGTTGTATTAACAAGGTCTTCAGACTTTATTTCCCCAATGTCTTTCACTGATGTGTTTTAAATATTCGCAGAGAATGAAGATAGAAAGACAATTCCTCAAACTGATTTCACCATGAAGTGTAACTGACACAGCTGATAGAAAGTCACTGTTGAGGTGAACCCACCTCAGCTCATGCAAGAGAAAAGTGTATCTTGCGTTTCTTCTGGGCAACTCTACTGACCCTCTGGCAACTAACAGCCTCGACAAGAAAGATATAGAGAAAATTAACAAATTGCCTTTCCTTGTAAGAATACTTAAAGCATGTAACTTCTTAGGCAATAAATTCCTAAAACTACTGAAGGAGCTCCTGTGACAGAGTTACTCCAAACTTTCACAAGTTTGAGAGGGTGACGGAGACTGACTCAGTCTGCCCATGAGTCTATTCCTTAACTCATCACTAGAAGTGAACACAATAATTGTGAGAAGGGAAAAACAGCAGTTACAAAAATAACAAGGCAACCACTCTTGTAATGAAAAATTGAAAATAAGTCAAGGAGACTGATGTCATATCCACGGATAACCTGTATCTGCCAAAGCTGCCCTGCTTCGATGTGATTTTTAAAGACAGTTACTTCAAACTGTATGAAAATCATAGCTCGGTTTCAGCAAGGCTTATTTCAGCTGCCAGAGCTTTTGCGCGCAGAAAACTCTGAATATAATATGCAGAGCTACAATCAGAACCTGATCTTCAACTTGTGTCAGTATCAAAGTCAGGACTTCTGAGTTTATGTTTGTAACCTGACAGACAGTACCAGAGAACACCACTCCATTACATTTAAAGAGCATTTGTTTTAAAACTTTTTCTGGGTTTTGTTTGAGAAGAGATAGGAAGGAGACAGTCAGGATAAACCTTCTAAAAGACCTCCTCACACCACGGGTGCCCCTAGCAGGAATGTTACAGACTGCTGTGCCCTGACACTCTGACATGCTGTATGACTGCTTTCTTGGTCCCACTTGACAGAGTAGTAATTAAATCATTTTACCTGATCCACACCTCTTGTTGGAATGTACTTCTGGGTAAGAAGTCTCCATATTTTAAGTATCTGAGCTTGTACTAGGACAAGCTCAAAAAAATTACACTATTCTGACAAAAATAGGTTTTGCCAATATTCATAATTTCCCACAGCTCTGCCTCTCAAAAGCACATACACACAGCCTCACCCACAAGGGGCCCCGTCCTCCTCCCATGGGTAAGGAAAATATTAGTTTAAATACTGTTTATAAGTGTGGTTATAGTGAACACTTGCATACCCTGGGCACTTGAATTCCGTCAGTACACACGGCGACTGTACCCTTCTTATAGTCAAAACCACATAGGACCTTCTGCACAGAAATAAGTCATCACTCATCGGCTACACCTCATAGTAACATCTATTTCTGTTCTCTGAGTAATCGTTTCGGAGGAATCTACAGCAGACAGCAGCTGTGTATCTGAGTGTCTTGGCTCACATTTGGTGGACCAGATTTGAATTTCATGTAAAGAATTTTACTTTTACACCATAATTTTCTTTAAACAAACATTAAAAGCTTTCAAAAAGATTCAGTTGCAATAAGTGATCAAAGCTGTGGTTACTGAGGCTGCTTTATTTACAGGATGGTTGCAACCACATTAGTAATGGTCTTTATTCTTTTTCCCCCATTATAACTGGATTGCACTGGCCCGGTTGTTACTGAGTGTGAATGACCTCTGACCCAGCAGACACCGGCAAGTCTTTGTCCATTTATCATGTCAGGACACAATTTCAACCATGATGATATACTTGCTAAGGTCATGCTGCATACAGATTTTTTACTTTTACTGGTTTCCAGGTGACTTCACATTCCTCACCAAACTCTAAGAACCATAAATAACTAACCTATCTTGATTGTAGGTCTGGTACCATAAAAAATGGTTCCATTTTTGAAATTTCAGCATAAAGGATAAGTAACCTCAGTGACAATTAAGTCTAAATCATGGAATCAGATGTGTAAGTATGCTGAGATGAAGCTGTCAAATGAAGGAGACCAGCGGTATGAAAATAAATGCTTACATGAACATTATAATAAACAAACAGCAGTGCTTTAATTGTAGCCCCATGGAAATTATTCTGCTTTCATTCCTTCTGATAAGCAAGCTGAGAATTGCAATCATAAGTACGTTCAAATAATAGTGACTCGAGTGAGATTTGTAGGATCTGATCCTTAGGAATTATTCATGTGTATAATGTTAATAACGTATGTAAACTTCTGCAGCACCGAAACCTCAGTTTGTACAGCACATCATAAATTTTGTTATGCAAGCAGTGCTTCCAGTATTTTCACATCTTATTTTCTGACAGCCCGTTAACATAGATTTTTTGTTGGTATCTAGTACAGACACCATTAAAAAAGACAGACGCTCACTTGCACTGAAGTGTACACAAGGGCTCCCTGGACTCTGCTGGGCTGCAATTTCCTTGGCCAGTATGGAAAATATGGCTGGGTCAAAAAAATTTCATTTGGATTTCAGCCTGAAAAAGTTTGGCAAATTTCCTGGATTATAGAATTTCTGCTGCCTGCTGCTTGTGTTCCAGGTAGTGCAATGCTTCAGAATCCTAAAGACTTCTGCTTTAGCAATTATTTTTACAGACTTCTTCATAATGCCAATTAATTGATTCTCATGTGATTTAGTTCTTACTGCTTATAGCACGTCATTCACGATTAAGTTCAAAATCAGATGGTAATAGAGCAGCTCTGAATTAAGTTTCCTGTATTTTCTATATTTTTCTAATAGATAATGTTAAAGAAACAAACCAAAAACTTATTTGCAAAGTTTTGGAACAAATAAAAATCCGCTGATTTTGCTCAAGGAAACTACGTGATAACAAATCTTCACAAAAGTCAGCATTTCCATGTTGAGTCAATTTTATTTGGACTACTTGACAGTTTGACAAGATGAAATTATTGAAAATCATATCCAACATTTCAGCTACTTAATTTGTTTTATTGAATATGAGGTTTTCTGTAATCAACTGGCAAAACTCTCAATACGAGTCTTGGTAATAACACAAAACTGCAATTATCACAACATTCCTGGCATTAAAGCTTTTTTAGTACTACATAATTTCTTCACAGAGAAAGAACAGAACAGTAAGAAGGAATGACCCTCTCTATTGGTCCTTACTTTTGGGGAGAATACAATGACAATATCAAAACACAGTATGACAACTAGGGTGGCAGTGACCATGAAACATTACCTCATGATGACTGGGTTAGGAAGGACTAAGGAGCAAAGACAATGAACTTCACTTCAACAGTGAAGTTTTCAATAAACTCAAGATAACTAACTGGCTGTATGTTTTCAGGAGAAACTTACCTAAGGTAAGACGAGTAGACGTAGTACTCATAGTGCCTTAAAAAGCCCCAACAGGAATAAATATAAAAAAACCCCATTATGAAGAAAGAACATTAAGATATACTTCGCCCTAAGTCGTGAATTTTTCCTGATTCCAAACAAAAGATGGAATACACAGGAAATTATTGAAACATCCTGTATTACAAAGTCCAACTACTTATAAACATATACATGTGCATTAAACAACCCTCACAAATACATATGCAAAACATACCAGACAGCCTACTTGTATGAAAAACAAATAAAATGATGTCTACATTGGATAGGACATGCTCCAGGTTCAGTTGCTTTATTTATTAAAATTGCAATAGCAATTAAATACTGAGTTCATCACCTGAAATCTTTGGGACAGGTTAGAAACACATTTACCAGGAGAGCTGTTAAAAAGTGCTACTGACCCCTGACTCCTTCTTTTTTAGGTCTTGGATTCACCAAACGAAGTATTAGCTTCTGCTGATGGTAAGCAGTCTAGTACTTTCTTATGCAAGCTCTGCATTATATGCTACAGCCATCAAGCAAAGATTCACCATGGAACATGCCAATGCAAACATGCCTCATCAGGTATTTCTCATTGCCATGAACTAAAACATCTTCCTCAGCTGTGAATTCTCTATAACTCAAGAGTTTTTAAACTGATTTTAAATTGCAGAGTGTGAGAATTTGATGGGGGGGGG
>VZRI01008499.1:65049-81189 GCA_013397515.1 Upupa epops | reverse complement strand
GGGGGGAATTAGTAATTTTAGAATACTACCCATTACAGTGCACTGAATATTACTTTCAGGGCTTCTTTCCTTTAATTTACAGTAATATGGTTTTCAGCTCTGAAGACTAGAGAATATTCTCCAGTAGACAAATAGGCTATTAATATTTTACCATTTCTGGATGATTTATTCTCATGTCTGTTAGGTTTTATGTCCCATCACTAAATCCAAGCACATGGATCAGCTGCACACCTGTCCATATCTTAGCAGATTGGTTGAAGTTAATTAAGGAGGTACTTAAGAACATTCCCTCTCGAACAGCTCAAGACAAGGTTAATATAACCTTACTAATAAAAATAATGCCATTGGCCAAATGTGCCAGCACTCAGTAGGTATTCACAGAGAAAGGAGTGATGCCTACCTAGCAGATTAAGGACAGGAGAGGAACAAAACCTGACAGAGGGTAACAAATCATGAGCAATCATGAGCCCAAATAACATAGGCAAATTGCTATATAAATTATTCGTTATTAGTTCACCTGGAGATTAAAACTAATAAAATTCAGGACAGAGCAGTTGGTGATTCCACACTCACTTCAGGCAATAAAATGTTATTGCATTTTTTAACAAAGGGGGTCAAAATACTTCTGCAAGACACTGAGAAAGTATTTAAGTTTCAGTTAATATTCTTCAGAGATTTTGGTTTCTTAATCATAATAGGCAAAACAAACCTGTTGTGCCAAGCAATCAAACAAGAACCATCAATGCACCTGTGAATGCTACGACTTCACCTCTATTTTTTGTATTTTTGACAGGAAGAACCAAGCTTAAAAGGCGTTGAAAGAGTCTAGAGACAAGAAAAAGGCTAAGTGATGAACTGCTTTATCATTATGAAGACAAATACAAACTCAGTTTTTAATGTGTATTCTACAATCGTATACAATATTCTTTAATATGCAGCATGTTCGGGCATGTGTTCAATAAATACATATTGTTAACAAATACAAACATACAATACATATACAAATACATGTGAACACAAAATGTTTGTTCCACTTGTGAGTTTATGTTTATTTTCTCCCATTAGCTCTTTAAGAAAGCAAAGAAAACTTGAGTTCCATGACAGATAACATTCTTTGGTATTCATTTCAGAAGGGACTAAATAGCCATGAATGACCTTCTTGTCTCTACCTTTGATTTTTTAAAAGTTTGACACTTTAACAAATGGCTCACCACACTTCAACTGAAGGGGAAGAAGATGTCAGTTACTTGACGGATGTTTTTTACCATAAGTGGGAGTAGAAAGAAGACATTTAGCACCATGCATTCTCAAGATTTCTTTTGTAATCCAGGAGCAAGTACAATTGGATTGTCAGAACATACTGCCAGGAATATTGTTAAAACTTCATTGGAAATGCCTAAGACTAAAAAAAGACTCATACCATTTTCCCTCTTAAGTCTTGGAAAAAAGAACATTCAAAGATTGTGACAATGTTGAGAATACACACGTTGTGGCATTCAGGTAACTGCACAGCATTAACAACAACAACAAACCCCCAGTTATTAACAGAAAAAGCTTCCTATAAAGAGCTGTCATTAAAGTTGTATGCACTGAATAAAAAAATAGTAACAATAACGGCTACAGGACACACATTGGGAGTGCGAAAGAGGGGCTTTGGTTTTCTGTAGAAGGACCCTCTGGAGACTAGAGGCATTTCTTCTATACTTCCAGTCTTTTTTATCACCTGTTGGTTTCCACATCCTTTTGCAAGCAGCACATGCTAATGGGAGATAATAGACAGACTCATGTAAGTCAGCTGGGGACAGCTCCAGTGAAAGAATTACATGCATTAAATTAGATGTCACTAGACAAAACCATACTCAACAACCCCTCACAGAGATGTCAATGCATTCTTCTGTTTTTCTTTTTGAGCTTAAACTGCAGAACTTTTTGGGGCTCAGAACATTTGAAACTTCCCATCTTTCTACTGTGTAAATCAGCAATTTCCAGGAGAGACAAATCCCAAACAACCCACAAAACTGCCCCCAAAGAAACAAATAGAAAAGCCCCACAAACCCCAAATAATCCACGAGGATTTCTGCAAAAGTGATACGCTACCAGAATAAAGACTGAGCTTAACGCCACAGTCCAACCAGTGCAGGATGCAAAGCACACAAGAAGGCCTCAGAATGGCCAAATGAGCAAGCGAAAATTGAACCCTATTACCTTTCCTGTATGAGAAGCATTATATTCTCTGCTCCATTCCCTGCTTGTCTCATCCAAATAAGTCTTTACACAGCTGCTTTCTAACCTGCTTAGTCAGTTCTGTCTGTGCAAATCAAGCGCAAACAGATATGAATGCTAAGAGACCACCACAGTGACGCAATGGCTACACCCGAACTTACTAATTTTTACTGCTGTATGGGCAAGCTAAGATGGACACGTCACAGTTCTGCTCTCACCCTGTTTGCATCCTGCTGCACACCAAAAGCACAGGCAGTATCTTATCTTGTTCCTCTGTGCTCTCAACTTTCTCTTTTCAACTCATCTCCAAAGCAATATGATTTTATTGCTCATTTCCTGTTGGACTGTAAACACTGTCCTTCTCTTGGGAATTGTTATACTTTTTTCCCCTTGTTTCCTGGCCTGTTCCACAAGCTCCCCACTCTCTTGTATTTTTGTCTTAATTGTTGCCAGCCTGAAAACTATGTTTTAAAGTGATTTCATTTACCCAAAAATTGATCTCCCCCCTGAATATCCATCTGTACTGACCTCCTCTACACTGTGCTTCTCAGTTAGGTCTACTTAAGGTCAGCCAGCCTTTCGCTTGCATTCAGTAGATTATTTCTTTTTGGATATCCTGAATGAACATTATCATGTCAGCTCTCAAATGAGTGGCCTTGTAGAGGCAAATTCTTTAATTCTTCTATTCTACCTTTTCAGTTTGACAGTCTGTCTGAGTCTCTGCAGCACGGACATGAGCCATGTACTTTAGATTACAGAAATACTTCCCAAATTCTCTCACATTAACATAGACATTTGTACTTTCAATATTTACGATGTCTTAACCATTATAGTATCAAAGCCATTACCACTCAAGTTTTACTTGGTAAATTGTTTTGCTAACCTGAAGTTCTGAATGTTCAATCTACAAAAGAAACAGTGGCGTGGGGAATCCACAGAAGAGGGGAAAGAAACGAGCACTGTTTGCCGTGCAAAACATTCTGTTTTCCAAGCATAAGGCTTCTGTCTCCATGGCCTCACTGTCACTTTAGTTCAATGGAATTCCAAGGAATATGGGAAGATTTAATAATCCCCCAAGGCCTGCAAACTGACTGTTTTTCCCTTCTTCAGTCTGTCTTGTAGGTGGGGCTCTTCATTTACTAAAATCCTTTTAAGATCTGAGGCAGTAGAATTTTAGGCTTCAGACTTAATAAAGTCATTCTGTTCCTTTGGGTATGGAGCATCGAGAAAAGGTGTAAGAAAGGTCAAATACAAACGGGACAGAATAATTTCATAATTTTTTTTATTACCCAGCCCAGGTGACTCGAGAACACTGACAGTTAAGTCAGCAACATGACATTAATATGGAAATCAGCACATTTCATGTCTTGAGATGTGCACTACCTCACTAAAGAGATTTTCATTTAAGATGACAATTTACTTCCAGACTGCCAAAATGTATTTAAAAACAACATTTACATACTTTATGAACCATAGAGAGATGAATAGGACTATATTACTCTATGGATTTCCTATATATCCTGCATCTCTACTAAGTTTTTACTCTACTTAAGGGTAATAGCTTCTTTTCATTTACTTTGTCAGCTTTCTGTCAGGCAGCCAAGCATCATCTAGTAAATACAGAGACAAGCTACAACCTGGACACTCACATCACTCTACCTGTAAAACATTAAACCCTTATTTTTAACTAAACAGACATGATAAAACGTGTTGGGTTTTGTTGTGGGGTCTTTTTTTTTTCCATAGATTTACACCCAGATAAAACCAATTTGGGCACATCAGAGACAGATTCAAGAAAATGCCATGCCTTAAGAGGCTTCAAGCCTGAAGTTAGCTATATATGCATGCATACCTAAACTTCCAAGTACATTGAATTACCAAAGACAGCAGAAGTCTTTCCTGGCTCTCTGGTTAATGCTTAGTCATTGGCTATTAACGACTCGATTTTTCAATACAGCATTCAATATTCCCTTCCCTAACGTGCCCAGTAGCCATTGAAATTACACCTCAAAGAAACTTGCGAAGTGTTTTATAGATTATGGCAACCCTTCACAGCAAAGAAGACTGAGTACATCTTTATAACTGCTTTATTTTCTCTTCAAAAAATTTGGTCAGATTTATATTACCCTGGTTTAACTCCCTGCTCAAACCTTCCATCAGATGGCTCCATCAGGGCAGGAAGCTTGTGTTTGTATCAGCGGTCATGAAAGAATTTTCAATCAGTGAATGCCTCTACGTGAGGCCACAATAATCATCACAAAAAGTCTGTGCCCCTGGGTCTGAGTCATCTATGACTATTCTCTGTTGTCCTAACATGAATTCAGCCGTACACTCCTCACCCAAGCTGCTAGTTTCCATTTCTAGATTCATACAGGAATTCAAGACATTCATTATAATAGAATGATTCCCTGATTGTTTCCAGAACAAATCATACTGTGTACTTGCTTTCAGGGCTTCTTCATCTCAGTCAGGCAAAGCATCAGATTCATGGCCCAGGACAGGCTCCTCACAGAGGTAACAGATCCCACTGTGCAAATTTTTAATGTATCTTTGGCTGAAAATGGGCCAGTGAGCCATAACAGTGCCTATTAACATATAAATCAGTGATTTGTTTTGGGTAGCCCTGTCAGTTCACTATTTCACCACAGCCAACTTCTGCAGCTGAAATGATTACAGTTTCAATAAGTGAAAGACTACAAACTTTCTAGACACTACTGAAACACATGCCTTAGGCCAGCAGCCTTCTAAATGATTGGTTTTGGTTCACCCTGTAACATACTAGAACTTGTACATACAAGAACTGTCTTTCACTACATCTGAAAGAGGCAGATCCTGAGAAAGCTTTTGAGGGAGACATTAGTAAACAGCAACTTAAGAAGTCAGTTCAAATCAATCAAGATGTAACAAGATTGAGTAAGTTTTCATTCTATCAGGCACAGGCTCATTATCAACCTCCCTGATGAATAAAGACTAACTCCATGCAGTCAGGGGTATTGAGTAGGAGAGTGAGAATTTGCACAGAAGATCTGAAGATTAAGACAAGAAATTTGAACTCACTAGGATTGAGGTTGGAATTTTAAGTAAAGAGTGGGATGATCACAAGTTACATGGCAAGCATTGTTATGTTGCAGTTTGTTCCCTTTTGGGGGGAATAAAAGATCCAGAAACTTCTTTTGAACTGGATGGGTGACTCTGGGTTGTGGGACCAGAAGCACAAAGGGTGTGTCAACCTAATGATGAATGTTTTTCTTCCTCTCACATTCTCCATTCATTCTTCTTAAAATTAAGTGTATCAACACCACAGGAAATGAATACTGATTTTGATATAACTTCTAGCTGGAATAATTATTAAGTACGTGTGATTACAAACACTCTTGTTTCAATATGTAATATATGTAGGTGCAGTGTTCATTATGACACATTTCAGACCAGATTCACTAAAGTGGGTTAGATACAGTCCACATAAAGATAGAGCAGATAAAACTCTTCTCAGGACAAGGAAGATTCCTGTTAGAAACTCTCAAATCAAAAATTATAATAATCATTAACTCTGTAAAATAACAAAAAATACTTCTTCATATATTTATACTGCACTCCTCCAAAATCGCTGGGAGTTATCAAAGACCAGTCAGGATTACAGTCTAGGGTCTACTGAATTTAGGCACTATGCAGTCTCTAAGGTCAGTTACACTTAGTTTATGTCTGAATTTGGAAATAACAGAGGCTAGGGGATTTGTCTTTCAGAGGTCTCGTCAGACTTGGCCCACACAATTCTTTAATTGGATGTTGAACTTTCCGAGTATAAAACCAGAAACTGTACATGCTTCTCATACTGGAGCATATGGAAAAAATAGGGTGCACATAAAATTGATAAAAATCAGGAGACTTTGCTTTAGAAAACACTTCTAAAGTACGGAAAAGCCGCTGTAAAGACTTATGTTGATTTTTTTTTAGCAGAAAATAGAATCCAGAAATATTTAACCGTAGTACTTTCTGTTTACATCATGCTATGGCTGGCAACATTTAATGGGATTCCCAATATTTATTTCAAATTAGTGCTTTACAGCCTGAAATGAATGCCAGTGCTGGCAGGTGTCAAGATTCAACAGCCATTTACTTTCAGAGTAATGATTCAAATTACACACTTGAATTCTACAAAGAAAAGAACAGCAGTAAAATATAGTGACAGTACTGTGAAGTTTGTAGGAAGTGTGACAGACTGGCTTCCTGATATATCTGCTTTACCCAATGGAAAAAAAAAGGCAAAAAGAGTGTACTTCAATGTTCCTATGGGATTGAATATTCCAATAGCTCTAAAGCTTATTATGCTTCTTCCTATGTACAGAGCCTACCCATTTCAATGACATTCAGCAATGATTTTTATATTCTTTTTAGTAAACTGAATGCTACTTAGGAATTCTTTCAACCACAGCACAAACTCATTCACTCCCAAAGCAACAACAAAAAAAATCGGTAATTTATATCATTCTCTTCACTATTTGATAGCAATGTTGAAAGAGTTTGAAATAGAAAGTTAGAAGTCTTTATCACTATCAATAATATTTTAAAAATAAACCAGAAATTATTTGGACTTCATTTGAATCAGTTACATAAATACTTGCCATGAGAAAGTAGCAAGTCTGTGCAAGTGACATGAATTTTGTGGTAACATGCTTCTAACAAAAAGAGAAAACACAAATGTCAGACAAGTAAAATTCCATGGCAACTACAGTAAGTGAATTCAAACATATAAAATCTTCTCCATAGACAGAATTTTCAGCATTTCAGACCATTAAGGTAACTGCCTTGCCTAAAGGCTCAGGTTAGTGGAAAAGAAAATATAGACTACAATCCAGCAAAGATTCAAAACACATGCTTAACTTCATATTAATGGCACTATTTACGTGCATGAAGTTAAGCATGTGTGCATGTCTTTGTAGGATCATACTCAAGTGATATCCCTTTGATGAATGTTTCTTCCTGTGTTAGCAGGGAATGGTGTTTGATCAGGCCAGCATGGGGTTAAGCACTCTATCTTTCACCTCTCCACTCAGACGACCCTGCTATATTGGTGGGGGTAAGGATGAGGATGAGAGAAGCAGCATCGGTTTTCTCAAGGTATATGATTCAAATTCCAATTAGTTTAAGAAAAGGAGACTTGAACACATTTGAAACTTAAGGTCTAATTGTAGGCTTTTTGCCCCACAGGATTCTGAGCTGCTTTGAGTTTCAGACAAATTTCTGGTCAAAATATTTTTGATTTATTAATTTTGATTTTTGTTTTATCTAGTGATCAATATGGAAGTAGCTCTGCTAACTTCCAGATTCATTTTGTTGTGCTAAGAATATACCAATCATTTGCTTTTCTGTTCCAGCCCAGCTCTAAGACGCATGTTTGTGCATATGCCCATACAGTTTGGGATCTTCCCAGTTTGTATCTTAATTGCCACAGCAGTGATTGTGAAAAAGCTGAATAATACCAAACAACCGCAAGCTTAAGATCAGCTCCAAATGTACAGTCCCAGCTTAAAGTTTCTCTAGTGTTCACCATAGTGATAAGAGAACAAAGTTTTTTGCAGAATAAAAACCAAGAACAAGGCTTTTCATAGTGTAATTCCAGAGGCTCTTTGCAAACACGGGAATCACACCTAATAAACTCACTGTAATGCGGGCTTTCTTGGTTACATTTTCCACTCAGTTAAACCAAGACAAAGAATGATTACCATTTGCCTAAGCACTCACTAATTTAGCAATAGGGAGGAACAGATCCTAGAAGTTCCTATTCTCATTGTAGAATGAAAGAAGTTGGATTTTTTTCAACCATTTTTTTCTGAAAATACATTTTTCAACACTTCTTCCAAAAAGGTGTTTATAACTACTGCAGCAGGGACTGCTCTAGAAAGGCAAGTAACTTGACTGCATTTGCCACAAGGATGTAACTGTACATATGCTTCCTAAAATGAAAAAGAATTCAAAACTTATGAAGCATATCAGGAAAGAACACAAAAGGGAATTTAACTATTGGACAAAAGAAATCCACACTAGGTCTTTTGAAGAAAAGCAACTGAGGATGATTAATTATTGCAAATGTTCAGTGATTGTGACTATTCTTGCCAAAAGCTGAACAGATCCAGAATAAAAATAGAAATTGTGTGAAAAAAAAGTCAATATTCCATAGATTGTCCTAAAAAAATAGTGACTTTTACATATTTCATTAGGTAATTGTATTAAAACTAACCACTGACATTATACATCACTTAAGTTACAGCATCCTTGATTTACATTTTGCAGGGCTTTGCATATTCCTAACTTTTCTGCTAACACCTCTTCCAGTTTTTACTACCACCTCATTACTCCCATTCTTCCTTCATGATGTTACGGTGACTAAAAACTATTTGACTACAAAATGGTAGCCTTTCATACTTCAATCCCTTGAATTCCCCTGGGGGAGTGGATTACTGCATCATAATACTGGTATCTGTTAGTTAATGCTGTGGGCTTCACTAAGCTTCAAAGCAAAGATATTAAAGGCTCGTTTTCCATGACAAGGCAGGTGTATTTTTATTAGCTCCTTTTCAAAGTTGCTATGACTTCACTTGTGGATATCCCGCCAACTGCCATTATTGAAAGCTGGACTATAATTGCCACAGAACATGCAATGTCTGAAGCACTAAACCAGTGTTACTGCAATTCTCCAACAACTGACTGAAACCAAGTGTTACATCATTAAAGCTGAATTACAACACACCCATGGCGTGTTTTCCATGTGTGCTATTTTAAACAATGGTAGAGAAAAACCTGGCTATAAATCCATAGAACCCAAATTTGTTCAAAATTCATGAGCAATGAGGGCTGTCTGACAGGCTCTGTTGGCTCTATTTTAGTCAGAAATGTCACGCACCATAATTAAATGTCTGTTTGTCTTTTACTGGAGATGGAAATGCTAGCTTTAGATATAAATTTAAACAACCTGTCACAAGGGGTGACTCCACATTTGTATAGTTTAGGAAAGTTTAGCAATTGTAATTGCTCCAGGAAAGACAAATAAACTAATGAAAATGGTTCTGTTTCCTAATTGGCTTTGCATTGGAAAAAATAAGCTAATGCGTCTATGGTACAGCTTTCATCTGGCTTGGACGGAGTGCTTCGCTTTGGTAGATAAAGTAGCTGCACCGACACATTTAATTCCTGCTGCTTAATTTTTGAGCAGAAATTAACTGAAGAATACAGTGATCACAGCTTCTAGGTAAAGAGAAGATGTCACTAATAAATGGCCACAAAATACCATCATTCTTCCAGAAAAATGTTTAGTTCAATTCAGCACAGTTCACTCTGATGTTGTCTAAGTGGAAATACTTTGCTGTCCCACTGGTATGCAGAAGCTATTATAGTTTAAGCAAATCCTGCAGTATTTCTACTCAGCTTCAGAAGTTTTACAGTGCCCAGATTCCAGTGGAAAATATTTGATCACTTATATGCTTGGATAGAAGTTTGTCACCTGGAATAGAAATCAGGGTAAACCTGCCAGCATCTTTATGCAGACAGGCTCTGCAAATATATACTAGGCAAGTTCTCTGCCAAATAACTTGTGTCTGGCCAGTACCACCTTTCAAATAGTCTGTGAATACCAGTTGCCAATAAAGATTCATTATACCATGTATAGGTAAATATTATTTTAGCTTTTGCATCTACAGTTTTAAGCTTGCACAGTAGCAATTCATTTGCTCTCCACATATTACCTGTCTCCAAGTTTCTGTGCTGTAGCCAATCACAATATTCACACTTCTCACTAACACCTAAACAATATTCTTCTTTTACTTAAAATAGATAGCTGTGAGATGCTAACATTTCAAAGGTTGTGTTTTTCACTGACACACAGAGTATGTAATTATGGCTAATTTACATAGTAATTTCACATGCAAAACTTCACAGTAGATGTTATAATCATCCAAACATTTTCCTGCTGCATTGCTTCTTGACAAGGTAATCATTTAAGCTGTGTTCTATAACCTATTTAATTATGTGAATGCATAGTATCTTCGACTTCTGAAACTGTATGCATATATTAAATACATGGAAAAAATAGCATTTATATTTCTCGTGGTGAAACTTCAAGCCACTCCCTCAGGCAAGACAGATCATCCAGAACAGCCCCAAACTCACATACTGGGGTTCAGTCAATGTAAGGCAGCGTACATCATTTTCACCACAACTGTTTGCCTCTGCACCTTGATTTTTCATTGAGAATAAACACACCAACTCACACTACCTCACTTCTGGATGCTATATAATTTTTCAAAATAGCATCAAATTTGATGTTACGAAGCCTCAAGGAGTTGTGTTGATTTAATTTCATTAATGTTTTCAACTTTTAGAACTACACGAGAACAATGCTGTGAACAACTATTTGTATTTTATTCCTAGCAACATATGATAGCAATAACATTCAGCAACATTTTTTTCTCTAATTTTTTCCCATGTATCTGACAAATCTCTTCTCCTTCCTTTCCTTCTGTTACATGCTTTCACACAACAGCATGCTATTTTTCCTCACCTCTTCCCATCATAAAGACTTCTGGTGTCCTTATGTCTCACTGGTACTTCAGTTATTTGAAGGTCTCTCCTGAAACTTTTCTTCCCCCTCATCTACACTACTTCACATTTTCTGTGGGGTTTGTTCTTTTCTTCTGTCTGAGAATGTTTGTAAAAACTAAGGGTTATTTTAGAGGGTCTCTTCTCATATGAGGAGAGATAATAATGAAGTTTTGTCCAGGTTAAAGGCAAGTGTCTTTCTGTTCCTGTGCACTAGCTGGGACACAGAATGGCCAAGAGTTAACTACTTTGCAGTGCCCTGATCTCTTACTATCCTCTGTCTCTTCTAGTTGATTTGTGACAAACATTGTTTATTGGATTCTGCTTTTGCTGAAGAATTGCTGTATCACAGATTAATCCTCAGTCTGTCCTTTCTGGTGATAATAAAGTCTGTAGGATTGGAGCAGTCTATTGCACAATGATCAGGGCTCACACTCAGTCCTAGTTGCCAGAAAAATTGATTTTTGTGTGATGAAAAGAGGCTCACTATGACTCCAGCAAGCACAAATCTATTTATCTGACGCTTATTTTGACAGCTATTTCTATCTATAATTTTCAGTTTTACTCAAAAGACCTACTGCGCAGACCTTGTACAAATACACTTTATTTTATACCATTATGAAGGGATCAGTAGCTCCATTAAGTTCTTAAGCCATCATGCCCAGCTCAGACACACCAAGTTTTTGTGCAAACCTTGTCCTGCTTTTGGACTCCCCTAGATATTACTACCCCCAGCACAAATTCTGTCATCTTAATGCAACCCTTCTTTTATCCAAATCTCATCCATCTCTCCCCATCAAATAAATTGCACTTTCTGAATATTACTGTTTAAATAATTCTGTCCCCCGTTTCAAACTGGACTTTGTCTCCATCTTTCTACATAATTCTGGATATCATTACCAGTGTTTATATATCATCTTTGATTGCCATCTCTCCTGAGATTTCCTGTGTCCACATGTCCAGACTCTTTGCTAAGAATGCATCTGAGTTACTCATTCACGCCTCTAGGATTCTCATCCAGGCCGCTCTCTTCTCGTATCTCTGACGCAGCAGTTACTTCTGCCAAAATGACCAATGCCCACAAGAACACTCCTGAAATAAGCAGGCATCTTAAGATGTCCTTTTGGCTATGTCATCCCTCTCTTTGTTCATTGACTTCGGCTCCCTCTTAACAAGCGAGATATTTTTCAACATTTTAAGCATCTTTTGAGAATCTCTGAGTTTCCCGAACTAATTCTGTGAGCTCCCATTACAAATGTTCAGTTTTCATAGAAATGGTATTTACCCTCCAAAGTTCCTACCACTTGTCCACATTCATCTGCTGCCTTTTGTCTCATGTTTACACAGCACATGCCTGGAAGCAGGACTATCATTTTGTTCTGGGATTTGACAGTACTTTGAACAATGGTTAGATACCTGCATGCCAACTAATTTCACTTCAGAAAAGATACAGGAAAAAGTTACTCATACGCAGCAAACTGCAAACCATGATTGCAATGAAGCAATTTGCTACTTGCAGTACAGCTACTTATTAGCGCATTCAAATATTGATTTGCTACTCTAGCATCAATGGATAGAGAGGTACTTGAGCACTTCTAGCAAAGGCTGAAATCACCCCAGTGCTAACAAGGAGCACCCTAAATGGGGAAATAAACAGTTGAAAAGTATTTTCCTTGCTGAATATTTTAAAATCAGAAATAACATTCATTGTCATAGTTGAAAAACATTTTTTTCTAAAACCAGATTGGCCAAAAGAGTATTGTAGAGCTCTTTTACTTAGGGTGTAACAACTCCTGTATGGTAAATATAATTGCGTTAATGCGGGCATTTATTCACATTAATGAAGCCAGTTTTCTCAATTACCTTAAGAGTGAAAGCAAAACAAAACAGGAAAGCAAGTCACTGAACTAGCACATTTCATCTAACAATAAGGCAGTCTACCCTTCTTTTCAGCAGCACACTTCAAAGCCATACCCAACCAGAATTTTTCAATTGTTTAGCTCCCATTAAAATAAGAGAGTGAGGTGTTTCATGTAACATTAAGTGTTATTTTTAAGCTAAGCAGTATGAAAATGCTGTATGAGAATTAGCTCCAAGGAGCTAGCATTCCTTAAAAATTACTGCAGATGAATAGTTACACATGCATAATTGCATAATTACACTTGATGGCAGCAATAGCACGTAGAGAAGACTATTAATAGCATGTGAAATCTGCAGAAATCTGATGAAAATGAATATTCCCCCAAAAGCATGAAAAGGTGGCACTTGGTGCAGAATATATTTTAGGTTTACATTTCAACATGACAATTACCATGAAAGAAAGGATCAAAGTCAAATGGCCCAGCTGGCAGCTTGAGAATAATTTAAGAGGTGTACTGGCAATAGCTTTGGGTTTCAGTAAGATGGACTGCATTAACCATAATAGAGAAACGATGGTGAAGAAAAGTCATACAGCATGCCTGCTTGGCTTAGTACCACGTTAACTGAACCTGCAGTTTTGATGACTTCACATAAATTTTAAGGGAGAAAACCTCTGCTAACGACTAGAAACAATAGCAATGTCTTTGCAGTTTGAGACAAAATATCAGTCCAGCATCACATTTAGGCTTAAATCATTGCTTAAGCAACTCATGAGTACTGGGGAAATAAGATTAGCTTGTGCCTATAGCATGTCCACCCATGACCTTGTCCTCAAACTGCAAAGAGATGATCTCTGTCTGCAAGGACATATCTCAGCACTTCAGCAGTGAGGGCAGCCGGGCCAGAAGGATGTAATATAAGCTACACAGATAATGCTGTATAAACCCACGTTTCTTCTCTCATTTCCGATTCTCCCTGTAAAGCCTGAATTTCACAGTATTGTACGGTTGGGATCACAGAAGCAAATTCTTGTAATTCAGTTCCTTTAGAAAGGAAGCAATAACAAAGAGTTTGGGAGAATTTACAATTTCTCTCTACTTTCCAAACTTACTCTACCTAACTCTCTCCAAGATGATTGTAGGTACCCTTTGGATTGCAGCTCCATACCAATATGCCCAGGTACATCTTGTCATGGCATGGAAGGTAGCAATCAGTTTGTGCTGATCCTGCGTCTGACGCATGGAAGCAGATGGCTAGGAGGCTCCCACTTTGTTGGGATTCTCTTCTAAGTCCATGTACCTCATAAAATCATTTAGGTTAGAAAAGTCCTCCAAGATCAAGTCCAGTTATTAGTCTAACTATACAGAATCACAGAATAATTGGGGCTGGAAAAGACCTCCAAGATCCTCAAATTCAGCCTATGACCTAACATCATCCCAACCTAGAGCATGGTACTAAGTGCCACATCCAGCCTTCTCTTAAATGTCTCCAGGGAGACGTTAAACACATTAAACACTTGCAGGGATAGTAATTCAACCACCTCCTCGGGCAGCCTGTTCCAACGCCTGACTACACCTTCAATGACAAAGTTTGTCTATTCATGGCTGATCTAAATTTTCCTTTAAGGGAATCTGAGGCCATTTCCCCTTGTTACTTGTGAGAAGAGACCAACCCCCATGTATCTACAACCTCCTTTCAGGTACTTGTAGACAGTGATAAGGTCTCCCCTCAGCCTCCTTTTCTTCAGAACAAGGAGCCCCAAGTCCCTCAGGTGCTCCTCGCAAGGCTTGTTCTCCAGACCTTTCACCAACCTGGCTGTCCTTCGTTGGGGCTGCTCTAGCACATCAATGTCTTTCTTGTATTGAGGAGACCAAAACTCGAGGTGTGACAAATTCAAACATCTGGCACGTTGGTGAGACAAAATGTGTTCTGTACTGCATAGTTACTGACAGAGGGCTGTAATACCTTATGAACAACCTTGTCACAGGCAAACAGATTGACTAGAAATCTTAGCCTGGAATGCAAATACACGACAGCTAAAGTGAGCTAAAAATGTTCTTTTTGGGAACATACCATAAGTAATGTTTGTTTTTCAAGGTTTTCAATTATTTCCTCTGTGTAAAGCCCCACATTGACCCTCTCCATTTACTTGTAGTATCTTCCCTTTTAAATGCATAGGAAAAACACAAGTATAGATCAAGTGATAAAAGCGAAAAGAAAGAGGGAGCATCTCACCTGGAGTGCTGCTTCCTGTTCTGGAGCCCTCAGTACAAGGAGGACATGGAACTGTTGGAGCAAGTCTAGAGGAGGGTCACAAGGATGATCAGAGGGCAGCAGCATCTCTCCTGTGAGGGCAGGCTACGGGAATCTGCGCTCTTCAGCCTTGAGAAAAGTAGGCCTTCCAGTACCTGAAGAGAGCCTTTTTGGGAGGGCCTCTGGTCTCTGCCATACCTGTCTCACCCACTCTGCCTTACAAGTGTAGCCTGACTTCAATGATTTATAGAGCTGGAGAAGTCCCTATTTATCCCTAATATTTTCTATGACTTACTATACCCCCAGTGTGGCACAGAAGGTTTAACAGAGAACTTGGTCTTCATAGGAGTATAAGTATAAACCAGAGCCTTTCCACACATCAACCCTTAGTAGTAACTGTAAACATCAAGAGTTACCACTGGTAGAAGCAGACACTGCACAAACAGGCTGTTAATTGCAAAACATGCAGGTTACTTAGATGGACAGACTACACTGAGAAGTAAAATCCCCGAACAGAATTAGTTCTGTTTGATCTCAAATCAGGACACATAAAAAGACAAGTTTTCTAAAGAAGGCAACTTTAAAGCAGGTTTAATAGGGCTTGCTTGAAAGTCAGGAATAAAAGCTGACCGGGAATTTAGCTAGCATAATGGTGGCTCTATTCACTGGTCATACAGTGCACAGAAATGGGGGGTGTCCTCTTCTGAGTGCACACCGGGGGAAATCTGCTCTTAGATGTTATAATCTAACTAGATTGTTCTCAAAGGAAACCAAAAATAGGTATGGAAACCTGCAGGCACAAACAATGCAGTTAATGGCCAGATTCCCCTTCTTAATGCTTTCCCCCATTTCTTAATACCTGACCATTCTTTGTAGCCAACTTAGATGAAACTGGCACAAAGGAAAATATACATGTCTGTGATTTATAGTCGTATGCAGATGTAGAATGAATCCAGGTAATAGCTAAGGACAAAATACAGCCTGCTTTTCCCCTCAAAATTGAAAGTGTTCAGACAAAAACTAGGCATTTTCAACTGTATTAGCTTCCATCAGCAAAATAAACAACGTATTCCAGACTTCTCATGGGCTCCATATGAAGATAAGCCAAACAAATTGTCAAGACAGATGTGATCACTCCCAGACTCCATAGGGGGCTGCTGTATTATTTTGCCTTAGTTTCAAATAACAAGAGCTTTATTTGTAATTCCCCCC